>RJWT010001833.1:0-44740 GCA_004365215.1 Cuniculus paca | reverse complement strand
TGGGATTCCATGGGGTGGAAACCTACTCAGCTATAAAGGGAGATAACCTCAAGGCTCTTATAGGTAGATAGAGGCAGCTGGTAATAGTACTCATGGATGTAATGGGCCAGAGTCACAAGGGTGAATTTTGTGTTGTCTCCATAGCATAACTAACTAAAGGTGTTAGTGGGATCCAAAATGCACAATACATATTGGGAAAGTAAAAGGGGAGGAATTATCTAAAAAGGGAAGGAAATGACCACTATTAATCTATTATCATGATTTGAAATTCAGATTGTATTCATTGTTCTGATTAGTTTCATTTTATTCTGATTTTTTTGATTTTATTATACTTGATGGCATGGACAGCTACTTTAAAGATAACAAAATATATAATTGCAGCCATCGAGGATGTCCAATTAGCTTGTTTAGAAACCCTGTGTGGCTTTCATTGTTTGTTTTGATTGATTTTACTCTATTTTGTGTGGTTTGATTATAATATGTCTGACGATGTAGGCAACTATTCTGAAGATAACAAATATTATGGTAGCCAATGCTGTTTTGCTAATATCTTGAAATTCTGTATTGTTTACATTGTTTTGCTTTGTTTGTTTTGTTTTGTTATGTTTTATTTTGTTTCTACTGTTTTAGTTTGTTGTATTTTGTTTGATTTTACTTATCCCTGATGGTATGGGCAGGTATATTGCAGATAGCAAGAGGCATTATGGTAGCCTTACTGATTGCTTTTTACCCTGTTTGAAAGTCATGTACCATGTTCACTGCCTTGTTTTGATTGACTTTCCTCTGTTTTGTTTTGTTTGGTTGTATTCTTTTCAAAATAAATAAATAAATAAATAAAATTACAAAATGAAAAGAAAAGAAAAATAAAAGGGAACTTACTTTAAGTAAATGCAGTCACTCCCAGTAACATAAGGCAGCCCTCAGCAAACTGCAAACAGGGCATTGAGCGCTACATTTTCAAATGACATCATATATACTCACTCCATATTTACTTCCACTCTAAGTAGATTTCAGTGCATGAAAACAAGGTATGTAGCTTATTTATCATGAAGTGAAAAATCTATAAAAGTCTTTCAGATATTTCAATGAACTCATGAACACATATTTTTCAAACAGATGCCCAACTACCAATTTATTTTTCTGTATGTTTCAGTTTGGAATGGTTTTAAAACAAACTTGATTGAATATCCTACTTAGTCTCTGCAGATAATATGGATTTCCTTGACACATTAATTAACTTAGAGAAATATATACATTTGACTGAATAATTATGGTTAGCAGAAATAAATTCTAATTTAAAAGAGAATATAAATTTGGAATAGCACCCCAGCCTCCCTAAATTCAAATGAAGATAATTTAAGGGACATGTATTCTGTCATGTTCAGAAGACATATTATAATTAATCCAATATGCATTATATTGAGATGCCAATTACTTTACTCTAAGGGCACACCATTGAATTTACCTAAAGTAACAGGAATACTCAAAGTTAATTAAGTTAGTATCATGCTAATAAGAATCTGTGGCATAATATAGACAGATTTTAGAATACTAAAAGGTCAATTTGTATTATACAAAAAAGTGATCTGTATTATGCACAGAAGTGTCTTAGGAGTGAATGGTGTAGAATAACACATGAAAAGAACCATGATGTATGCTCAGTTGTCTAATTGGAATGCTTCTTTAGGTTCTATATTTCAATTAGGAGGACTTCAGCAGCAAATAAAAGAACAAAAGATAAAAATGTTACATGTCCAGGAAAATTTAATGATTCATGCATTGCAAGCGTAGAGGAGGCTCAAGCCTGACATTTAACTTACCGTAGTAGCCTTTGCTTGGCTCCTATGTGATGGCAAAATGGAAGTAGAAGTTTAAGTTTTCTTACCTTCATACTGTGTATTTTGGGCTGCAATATCAAAATGCCGTAACCTGTATACCAAAATCAAAAATTTATTTCCTACAGTTCTAAAGGTAGGGAAACTCAAGGTCAAGACACTGGCAAACTTGGTGTTTAGTAAGAGTCATTCATGGTTAATATGGCATCCGCTGTCCAGGTCGTTACTAGCAGCAAAGGGTGGAAAATTTTCATTGAAATACTAATTCCACTCCTGGAGGCAGTGTAATTGTGAGAGTCATTCCTGTAAGGCCCACTTCCTCATTCTATTTCATTCTGATTGGATTTCAACAAACAGATTTTAAGGAGGGTGCACTCACACCATAGCACAACACTGGTATTTTAAAATCAATTCCTGCAGTGCAGTAAAAGAAAAATAATAATAATAATTCAACATGTAGTCACTTCAGACCTTAAATGCTAAAAGTAAAATAAGCATAGGACATAGAATAGAGGTGGGTGGATAAAACATCTTAACAGCTTTTAGGCTCTTATATAGGTGAGGGTCAGTGTCCCCAAACCATTTGGTCTCAGTTGTGTGTGCATCTGTGTGTGTGTGTGTGTGTGTGTGTGTGTGTGTGTTGTGTATGTGTATGCATGAGTCGATGCTCAGAGTATTACATGATTGAATAAAGGTAACAAAATTTCAGGAAATGTGAGATATTTACTTTTTAACATACCAATAATCTCCACTATACTGATTATTTTGGGAATGTTTGATAGTGTGGATGAGCACAAACAATTCTAAAGCTTTCTTTTCTCTGCAGAGAAACAATAAGATTGTGGCTTATAAAAATTCCAAGCATGAAATTCCATGTCTTCTATTTCCCATTTAACTGCTGCCTAAAATAAAGAAGTCTATTTGACTACAACCAAGTTATTCATCTTTCAGAGGGTCAGACTATGCCTTGCCCCCACCTAATCTAACCCAATCTGTGTACAAACTACCCAATAAAGTCACTTTGCTGGTGAAATCCTTACCCTCCCTTCTCTTCACATGTTCTATGATAGTTATTCCATGTTTCTTAGTCCCTGTGTTGTGATTCCTTACATATATCTTTCTATATGCAAATCCTAACCATATGTCAAACTGACTTTTAACGTGAAGAACTTTCTGTTAGGACATATCCACTGATGTCTTTTCTCATCTCAGAGGACAATTAAAGTGTATACTCTTACTCTAATTATTTATTAAAATATTTAATTACAATCCACAAATAAGAAGACGTACTTCAAGATGATTAGAATATAAATACCTATTTATGGAGTTTCTAGTGTTGTTTATATGAATATATGCCTTTAATTTCTGTCAAGTAGATTTCAAGTTTTGCAAACATTAGACGTACTGGATGCATTAATTTCTAATCTTACTATCTACTATTGATTCTGCCCTGAAAGAGAGACCCAGCAAGAAGGCAGGAGACACTCAAAAATGATGTTCTTTGATTTACAGGTGTTCATACCACTAGCAGACAAGAAAGAAAAAATAAAAAAGAAATGTTATTGAGTTACCGTGACCGATGAGGACAAAGTCCAATGATTCTGAAACTTTAGTATTTACTCTAGGATATTAGAAGTCCTGGTGTTTGGAAAGTAATGTCTATAATGTAACCAAGTTATATCTGAAATTATAAACCTTTATTTTATTTAGTATTCATTTAAGAATAGCATAGATTTAGATCTAATTACATGATTTTTCCTTAAATTTGACCTTTGCCCTTTACCCAATTCCTCTCTATCATACTGATAATATTCCCTCTCTGTCTCATTGGTGTTACCTGTACCAAGAAGTTCTAAATGCAAGGTATAATGAATGATAATTTGTTATTCAAATATACATGTACTGTAAAACAAATAGACAAGCACACGAATATAAACACACATACACACACACACACATTCACACACACACACAAAGTCTTTGACCAAACTAGACTGTCTATCTACTTGCTTGGAAAATTCCAATTCTTAAGTCTCGGGAGGTAAAAACACATGACTTTGCTATTTAGTGCTAAACATATATGGTGATGGAAGTTAGTGTGGGTACACCATTTAATCAAAACACTATTCAAAGATAATTCATTAAATGACACCATCTCACTATGTTATTTTCTTTCACTTTTTAATTATTATTCATGAAGAAATAAGCATCTCCTAGCTATTACCTAGAAGTAGGCTTCCTAAATGTGAGGAATGGTGTGAGGCAGAGACCAGCCAAGACCATCAGGCTCGCATAAAAGCAACATGGCGTGGAATTTATTGTGCCTGAGTGCAGGCACACGGAGGGCGAAAAGGCCACCTATAGGGAGCAAAGAGAAGCAGGCCTTTTCATAAGCTTGAAGGAAGGCAAGGAACATTAGGTGGGAAGATCTCAGTAAACTTCTGTGGTCAAAATTCTCTGGAGGTTTAGTGCCTCAATGGGCAAAGTCCTCGAGGCATATGGTGTGAATGCTTGGGTGTCTTCAGATGTCCAGGTGCTTGCAAGATTCTGTTTTCCATCGTATCACTTTTAAGACATTCTATGATTTTTTAAGGGCACCCATATTAAACTAAGAACAATGCCTCTGCTGGCAGACAGGTTGGGTATTGGGAGAGTCATGTCTAGGCCGAGACTTACACTAAATATATGTAAGACTTCCTGCATAAACTACATCAAACCTAACTTATGTTATCCTCATTTCTTTCCCTAGAATCTCAGGAATAAAAGAGCGTGTGTAAAGACTAATTCCTTCTTTTTTATGATGAATAAGATAGATGTTTTCTAGGAAGTGGTCCTAGTTGACAAGTTGGCTATTAATTTGATTGGCTAAGTAATGGGTATATTCCTTTCCCACTTTTGATAAATATGAAACTGAAATACTGAAAAAATAGTTTTTCTTTCATTGATTTTGATGCAATATCTATCTAGAGTTGAATCAGGAATTTGTTTGTTTCTTTGTTTGTTTTGTAGGATGAGTGGAGAGCCAAGGAGAAGTTTAGAACAAAGATATAGATGAGGTAACAGATTTTTCACCTCAATAATTGCTAGCCTGTAGGAAATGGCCAACTCATGTTTAAAAATATTTGTTTTAGAGTTAATAAAACATGTCTCTTTGAGCACAGGGCCTGACTGGTATGTGATTAAGCAAATTTGTAAAATTAATAATAATTTATTAATTTAAATCAAAACATGGCTGATAATTGGTGATTTGTACTGAAGAACAGTCTACATTATTAAAACTGAAACTTTTTTTACTGCAACAGACTAGTAAAACATTAGGGAAAAGTGTGACCATGCTAGATGATTAGAAAATGTTAATTATTTATATAACATGGAGTAAGCTGGCCTTATATTGACAATGAATTTAATGTAAACATGCAATGGTTTATGAACATTGCCGAAGTCAAATACAGCATAATGAGATTTCATTTTAATGTGATCCTTTTTAATATTTTCTAACATTTACCATTTTTTATTAGATTTATATAACACCTATGCTCAAAATTGTTCAAAATATTGTTCATAGACTATTAAACCAAGTTTTACACTTGAACTTCTCCTACTAGGACTGTGACAACAGGAGAAAAGTCTTGAGAAACCATGTACCCAGAAACAAAATTCCAGTCAGAATGATTAAAGTAGTCTCTCCCTATGATACAGATACTTTGGACAATATCCATGGGCAATGATTTTTCTACTCCACCTCGAGTAAGAACTCAAAAATTAAGTAATTTTGATTTATTATTTGTGCTTATATAAATTCTGTCAATTTCAAATGAATTTCTGAAACAATTACAAAAAAAATACAATCAATAACAAAAGCCTCACCAAAAAAGGAAATATGAAATGTAAGACTTAGGGTTTTTTCTGCATTTTATCTTACAGTAAAATTGATCCTATGTTTCACAGTTATAGATGTATTTTAGTACTGGAAGTCAGTTCTTAAACTGCAATATCAAATAAGTAATAACTGTCCTAAATTTAAATGGTAAAGCTTTTCATTATTTAAGGATACACATAAAGCTTCTACACAACATCATGTAGGCATTTTCCCTAAGAACTTTAAATTTTATCTACATTAACGCCTTCATTTTGAAATTGCAGATATTGAGTCCTAGAAGTTTATATAGTTGGGCCAAAGTCGTTTTCTATTTCTCACTGAGACAGAGCTATATTAATTTGGTTATTCATCATCTTTTATCTATAAAACAATGGTTTCATACATGTCTCCAATTTTTGGAACAGTGCTTCCAAAAATTGGGATCTGAGCTGATGCTATAGTACAAAGAGTTGGATTGGGAGTTAAAAATCTTTGGCAATTTGTCTTCAAGGACAATTCACCTGAGACATCCTAATGCAAAAGCAGCCTAAGTCAATGCTCATTGCTTATAGATAGAGATGACTGTAACAGCGCTGTGCTGTGTGCTACTCCTTACGGATCATCCAGCTCCAAGTCTTGCTTCACAGTAGTGACCAGAGGTATTGTGTATCTTGCTAGAGGTGACTGTTCTTGTTAGTCTATATTTTCAACTCTGCCTGTTGTGTTTTAAAGTGCAGACAGTAATTTAGAAGTTAGGTAAGAAAATTAGCAGGACAGTAGATCTTAATGCTATGACTTACCTATTGAGCTTGATCTGGTTAATAAGGTTCACTAAAGTTCAGTTAACACATTTGTAAAACTGTGATTGTAAGTGTCTGTCTTATCAGGGACAATAACTTGTATTGTAAGTATTTTAATAGATAAAATTGTATGACTTTTAGCGTGTTTGTTGGTTACCAAAGCCCACACAGAGACAGACACACACATAGACAGACTCACAGAGACACAGATACACAGGACCTGAATTAATAGCATTACTGTATTCTCTACAATGAAAGAAAGTGTCCAACCACTGAAATTCTACAACATTTCAATATTGAGAAGTCAAAAAGATGAAAAGAGATTTAAGAGAACCCAGTGAAAATGTCAGAGCAAGTTAAGACGGCACTTGAAGCAGAAGGAAGAGCTCGACTTTACTCCTTGTATGTTAAATGCTGCAGAAACATCAAGTAGGGTGAATTCTAAAGATGGACTACGAAATTTAGCAGATAGGAGACCACTGGTGATTTTGAAAAGATCAGTCTGAGAAATGTGATTTAGGACAGGGAATGAGTTCAAAACTGAAGAGAAATTGGAGATAGCCTGTAGACAACTCAAATGGTTTTGTTGTCAAGAAACATAATGGTAGGTAAAGAGGGTTTATGGGTTAAAAGAGAACATTTCTGTTTTTGCATATTTAAAATGAGAAACGTTGCAGCCATATTGTATGTTGCTAGAACTGAATCAATCACAAGGGGAAAACTCATGATGCAGGGGAAAGAGTGGAAATGTTGTACACAACTTGAAGAGGTACTCTTTGTGGCCTAGATTATCGTGCATCAATAATGACAGAAGGGAAAAGATGTGGTCACAGATGCAGACAGGTGATGAAGTATGCAGAAATTCTCTTCCAATTTATTATAAGCTTGACAGAAACAAGGAAGTCAGCTAATACTTGGTGATTGGGGAAAAGGAGCTGTTGAAGGACTGTGGAGAAAAAAGGTATGAAACAACCACCCAGGATTGGAAATTGAAGAGGTGAATAAATAAAAATGACCAGAAAACTCAAAGACCTATTGAGATTAAAGGTCATAAGTTAAAAGGAAGAGCAGTCAATATAATTGTGTCTTTCTTTAGCTAAATTCAGCTTCTTGGGCATAGGTAATGGAGTAAAGGTGAATTTGATTTAACTAATTTTGGGTTTGCTTTACTTAAACTGACAACATGTAATTTAGTACCGGAAGACATTATATAGTAATTCACTAAGAAATAAGTTAATTACCATAAAAGTCAGTCACATTTCATTAATCCTTAATTATGCAGATGACACAATTTCCTTAATGAAAATATTATTTTAAATACGTAGTGACAAATTATATATATATAATGTATATATATATATTTTTAGGTAATACATGCATTAGTGTTAACATGCGTGTATTACACACACATACAGAGGGTGAGAGAAAGAGGTTGCTATACCCTTAAAATTTGACTGGTGATAGAATTGAGCTTCTGTCTCCTTGTAAATTTTGGATCTCATGGAATTATTAAGTACTTATGCTTAAATAAAAAAGAATGCAAGAAATTGGTAATATGAGAGCTTTGTTTCTAGAACATTGTCATTATTTCTAAAATATTATCTTCATCTTCAGGGGCATGAAACATCTTTCTTAATTTCTTATTTAAGTACCTTATCTAAGTTAATTTTTATTAGCATATGTTTGTGATACACACTAATTCTAACTCCTCGACCCTATCAGACCGCCCTTCTCCCTCCTCCAAATTCCTTCCTTATCCCTACTTCTACCTAAGTGTTTCTTAACATGTATCTTCTTTTTGCTCTTTAAATGTCTGAAGAAGTATCCTCTTATGATTGCACTTGGAATCTTTTTTAAAGTGGCATATAAATTTGATTGCTTCCAGTATGAAGGACAATAATGATCAAACGTTTACTCAGAACGTTTTATAGTCTTGATATGGCAGAAATAGAAGCCCAAAATTAAATGTATAAATTTATATTTACAGAATATCATATTAAACAGAAGTATTCTATTTGAATTGAGGCATTTTATGTTTTTTGAAATGATTCATTAGGAGAAATTTAAAATGCATTCATCTGGATGTCGAATCAAGAGAAAGTTTTGGAGCATCAGGAAAATAATTTAGTCAGTGAATTTGAACTGACTATTTCTGAATTCTAATAACTCTAATAAATTACTAAACATGACTTTCCCCCTTACAAAATAGTCAGATTCACTCACGTTGAATAAAACTGTACACAGGAATATAATGGACAAGTAATATGGAGGTTAATGATATTTCAAAAATTTGAACTCTACAATTGTAATTATTGTTCAGTATTGGTTTACATTTCTTCATTTGCAAATCTCATACTCTAAGATTATGATGAAGTTTCTGACTGTGTTGAATAACTAATTCTTATTGTGATACATAGAAGGTTATGACATCTAAATCAAGGCCCTCCTCCACACTTTATTTCTGCTTGTCAAGTCTCATTGTCAAAAGGGGAAACAAAATTAGTCCTTCTTATCTAACATAAATTCTGCACGTTGTTGAGTCAAAACTGCAATTTCCCCCAACATTAGTTTCTATCCTCAAACTATGGATGGATACAAGCATGGTTGTCATGATGGAGTAGAATGAAGAAGGTGGGCTTGTTCTTTCAAACCTTCCTTTCACCAAGTGTATTGCCAACATCTACAGGGACATAGTGCATCTTTCTTAATTTCTAAGAAAAGAGCCTTTTCAGGAATCGCTTAGAATCTTTTTTTTTTACTTTGATTCATTTTAAAAGGGACCTATTAATGCAATTATTTCTTAATTAAAGCTGTGGACAATTTTCTGTTACATTATTTCTTCTTTTAAATAACTAATTTCAGAAACCTACAAGGAAGAGCTGTTTTGGGTATGCAGTACAGGCAACTTTATTGTACAATGTGGAATACAAAATACCATATTTACCTCAAAATTCATCGCTCAGCTGTGAGATCTGTATAAAACACAGAAACCAAGCAAGGCTTAGAGTTTTTGCAAATGCTGTCTTCTGCTGTAGCATTTCAAGGTGGTTTAGTAGAAGTTTTCTGTCTACTGGACAATCAAATAGCACATATGTATGATTCAACTTTTGACTGCCTTAAAGGTAATATCTTTATACTCTGTTTAGGTATTAACACTTCAAATAAGACTTGCCTATTCTCATTTTCTTGGTATCTGCCACTTTTCAATGCTTTAAATGTTGTCCTCTAAAGAAAATAACCAACCATGATTAAAATACCTCTTTCAGCTTACTTCCAGGAAAAGAAGAAAAGTAGTGAATCGTAATGCCAGTGTGGGATAATAAATGAATGTAAACTGAGAATACTAATAGGAGGCACATTTAAAGTGAGATTCAATAGAAGAAAAATCAAGGAGACTGAGGGCAGAATGAAGTTTTTAAACCGACAACATGTGCATACGTCTCCTGACATACAGTGACTGTTCATCAGAAATTCAGAAGGGTCATTTCTCCTTGAAGACTTATACTTCACAGATGAAGAAATAAGAAATTAGGAAAATCTCAAAGAACCATTAACTGAAGAAAGAAATCTAGGTAAAGAGAAAACAGCTGTATGCAGCTGACCTATGTGATCTTGAAATTTCCCAAAGAAAGGAAACTCACCCCATTGGGATACTTTATGGCTTTTAATGCAAAATTCATTTCCACTGGGACTAATCTTGAACTTGGAAGATATAACAAGTAAATTATAGTTTCACTGAATATGCAGCTGAAAAAATCAGAACTGAGGTATGGAAAGATGACTAAAATATTAATGGCTAAAACTCAAAGTTATATGGACTTTCTTTTACCTTACTTATATTTTATGATATTTATTAATTAATTTGTTATCTATTAATTCTTTCATTAACTTTTTTATGGATTGTAGCACTTGTTTCAAGTTTGGTTCTCTATATGTGTGTAGTATCTGTAATACATTAGTAATAAATTTCATTACAAAAATTATGAAGGTAACCTGAGTTTTAGTCCTGATGCTATCAATTTTACCTCTCAGTCTAATTTTTTCTTATGAATACATTGGGGATAATAATACTGATATCAGAATTAAATGGAGATTAATTATTTTAATTTACACCAACAATGCAGGCCTACCAAGTACTTCCCACATTCCAGACACTGGGCTGTATAAGGAAGATCTTGAGTAACAAGTCTCTCAGGGGCTCATATTTTACATTTATAAAATGTTTTCCTGCCTGAGTTTTCATTCAGTGAAATTTTCCAGGGTTCTGCCTCTCCTTTCTACTCCTTTCCCTTGGGAATTAGTTCACTGCGCAATAACAAATATTAAACAAGTTAAATATGGGTTTCTCTATGTCTTTGCTAGGTAAATGGGGTATCTGTGTAATTTCTACAATAGTCCATTCATAAAGGCCAAAAATTATCTATTATGCTGAAGGATAACACAGCTAGGTTATGACGAAGGCTGGTCAGACATAATCTTGTGCATTCCAAACCTAATGAATTTTTCTCCACACACACCCAATCTCATACTGTTGCTTCGATGAAGGAAAATAATTAAGCAAAAGGTGGCATTAAAAAATTTGGGCTTTGGCTGAGATAAGCAGTTAAGTTTACTAAGGAATTGCAATAGAGAATGGTGCAGGATAAGTATCTCCCATGAGGAAACTGTTTAATCTGATGAACACACTCGCAGAAGTATGAGATTTGGGTTCTGCCTCTATAGCTATGCAATGCACCCTAGACCTCAGAGTAGGCAGTTTCTTTCCTGCTAATGGGTAATATTGGCAATATTTGATATAAAAGTGAACATCAAAGTTAATAATTCACCATTAGGGTTTTGCTGCTAAATAAAACTTTATATATGTATTTTAGGAACCTAATATTAAATCTATAAGTGATACATTGTTTGTTGAACAAAAGTATGAATATATTATATGCTTTTAAAATTGTTTCTCTTTGAAAAACAAAACATAAGCTATTCCACCTATCTGTCATGTGGGATGTATTATATAGAAGATGGTTTTGGCATGTAAAGAGTTTCAAGTCACTTTGAATTGAACTGTATTTCTATTTAAGTACTGGCAAATAAAACTGAGAAGAAAAGTGACCATCTTTTTTTTTTCATTAAAATAAAGACTTAAGGTTTTATCTGAGAAATTGATCACTCTGTAGTTCCTTAGAGATCAACATCTCACTCTGTAGAAATGACCAGTGTAATAGTTTTGATAATTGCTCATATAGCTTTGACCACAACCCTTGGAATAATCTTTGATTTGCTTATGTTGTTTGGAGTGGTTTAGCATGTTGAGAGTAAATGCAATCTATTTTCATTTTTAGGTTGTGGATATATTTCTGCAAGGAGAATTATATGGAATGTCTCACTCATTCTTTCTCATGTGGTGCACAATAATTTTGAGAAAAATGCTGTATACAACCAAAATTTCTTTATGGTGAAGTTCTTCAAATTCTCTCAACTGTCCCTCATATGATATGCTTTACAGATATATTTATATCATATCTAACCAGATATAAAACTCTTCATAAAATCATACTGGAGAGAATACTTCATTTGCATTTTAACCATATACAGGATATCATGCCAAGCTGTCTTTATTTCAGGAAACAATTTGTTTTAATTAACTCAGTCCAATATTATATAAACGTCTTTTGACATCATAGTCTCTTTTCTAGCATATAATAAGTAGAAGTCTTTGGTAGATAGTTAGTCCCTTTTTTTCTATAGTGAGTTACTGATTTCCTTAAATCTACATGTGAAGCTTTTAAATCCGTCCCTATTTCTACACATTTATTTTGTTTGAGGTAAAACTTTAGCAATTTGAGATGTAGTACATTTGGTCTATTGTGCGCTACCTGATTCTAAGCCCAGTTGCACAGTTTATTATCTGTGTATTTGTTTTTTGTTTGCTTCTTTATTTGCTTGTTTTGAGACAGAAACTCACTATGTAGATCAGGCTGGCCTTGAAGTCACTATGGAGTCCAGGCTGACCTTAGAGATCCTCCTGGCTCTGCCTCCCAAGTGCTGGGATTACAGGTGTACACCACTGAGCCCGGTGTTATCTGTGTATTTGTGGACAAGGCAAACAAAACATTTGCTGATCTGCAAAAGAGTAGTTACTCATAAATGAAATGAAGTCCATAGACTCCTTAGATGACAGTCTAAACATAAAAATTTGGGGAAAATCCTAACAATTGTATAATCAAGGATTGTTGATTGTAATTATCTATTTTTATACATAATAATCATAATGGTTGTCATTACAGTTACTTGCTGCCAGTTAGTAGAGTAACAAGTGCAAATATGCAGCGTCTATGGATTTTCAGGCTGTAGCAATAACACTGCTCAGAAAAGTTATAAGCACAGAATGTTAGAGCCGAGCTCTAGAACTTTAGGGGAATCGACTTATTTAAAAGCCCAACCAAATTGATGTTCAGAAAAACTTCCTCTTAATAATAGATGTTGAAACATTGAGAATCATAACATTATGTTTGAAATGTTTACATAAAATGTATCTTGAAAGTGTATATTTTATTAGGAAGTAATCTCAAGTCCTTTGAATTTAGCATGCAAAATCAGCTTTGCCTAACGTAAGAAACATTAAAAATACATTTATTTATTTACAGTTTTGATACATTTCTCTCATTTTTTCTTACTTTTTCAAGGTCACTCTCATAATTTAAAATTTTCATATAAACATTCAAGACACATTTTTGAATGATATGACAAAATTTTCTGTCTTCTCAAAGAATTAATGATCCATGAGACAAATCAAACATGATCTTGCATTTTAATGTAAAATTTATGTAAGAATTATAATAAAAGCATGACTAAAAAGATGACTTATCTCAGTAAGGTTTTTCAGTTCTGTGATATCTGATTTCCAAAAGTCTTTGATATGAATTTGATTAGAAAAGCTAAGTTTATTCCTACCAACCTATTGACCTCTAGGTATTGAATTCCTTTCTAGGAGTACATTTTTCTTTAGGATCTGTAAGATGGTCATGCTTTTTAATAGTACAGTAAGAAAAAACATAATTTTCTGTGGTTTGGGGGTTTTCCTGTCACTTCTTCTGGCCAAAGATAGACCACTGAAGAGCTTCTTAGGGGTGGTAGAGTTGAACCTTTGTACTTTTCAATGGAAAAAACCACCTGGATATTGTGGATTAGTAATTCCATTTTTTAAATATTTTTCTTCTATGCAATAGGCATGCATGTAGATATATATGTCTCTCTCTCTCTCTCTCTCTCTCTATATATATATATATATATATATATGTATAGAGACATATATTAAAAGTACTGTTCAATTTTGTGTAATATTGACTTACAGTCATTAGTATTATGTGAAGTGAATTTCATTCAAGTTATTTTATTAAAATTTTCATTGAAATTTTAATATTGCAAATATACTTTATATTTTGAAAGGCCATTCATATCTATTGATGAAGTGAATCACAGTACATTGGATAAATAAACTACAACTCTATTCCACATGATGCTACAGAGAACAACTTTCTTCTCTCTCTTCTGGATAATTGAAGAATATACATTTATATACATGATATAAATTTGAAAAGCTTAGTATTTGTATTTGTGCCTTACTAACAAGCAAGTCATTATTCCAAGTAACTAGTCCTTTTCATGTTCTCATCAGCACTCTATGCTATATTACCTAGCTTCACATACTCACCTACTCTTGTTATTATTGTATGCTAAAATTTTGGCAAGTTTTTAAGAATGAAAAGTAAATGAAAGCACCTATACTAAAATTCATATAACACAATGATGTCATTTCTAAGACAGAAGTTCATAGCTATGAATGTCCATATTAGAAAAATATAGCAAAACCAAATAAACAACCTTATCATGAACCCCAAGATCATAGAAAAATAGAGTAATCCATATCCAAAAATTGTAGAAGGAAATCAATTATAATGATATGAACAAAAATCAATGAAATTGAGAATAAAAACATATCAAGGATCAATGACTTAAATAAATTTTTCTTTGAAAGGTTAAACAATATTGATAAGCTCTTATCAAAAATTACCAAAAAGAAAAGAGTCATATCAATGTAATTAGAAAAGAAGAAAGGCTAAATAACCTACATATTGCCAATATCAGAGGATTATATGAAAGCATAAGTATAATCCTTATATTACAATTTATAAAACCTATATTCCAATTTACTGGAGAACATAGACAAAAATGATAAGTTCATAGACACACACAAATCTTAAAAATAGAAACAAGAAGATAGAAAAAACCTCAATATATCAATAATATACATTGAAATAATGGCAGTATAAAACCCTACCAACCTAGAAAAGCCCAGAATTTAATGGATTTGCCACCAAATTTTACAATAATTTCAGCCACTATTCCATAAACTCTTCCTTGAAAACGAAAGAGAAAGAATATTCTCAAACTCATTTCTTGAGTCTATCATTTCCCTGATACCAAAACCTGATAATAAATCAGAAACAGAAGAATAGACCAATTGCCTTAATGAATATAGAAAAATTCCCAGCAAGATGCAATGCAAGCAATCATTACAAAGCTGACATATAATGATCAAGTAAACTATATTCCAGAGATTCAAGGATAGTTCATCATAGATAAATCAATCAGTATAATATACCACATAAACAGAAGGAAACTTAAAAGTCACATGATTATCTCAATAGATGATTTAGTAGACACCAGAACAAGGAAGGACATCCTCTGTAGTTGAACTGGCAGAAATGATACAGTCAAAATGGCCATATTATCAAAAATGAAATGTAGATTTAATGAAATTCCCACCAAAATACCATCACAATTTTCACAAAACTAGAAAATCAACTCTAAATTCTATATGAAATAAGAAGAGATTGACCCAGAATAGCCAAAGTAACCATAAGCAAAAAGAGCAAAAAAGGAGGCATTATACTTCTGAAATTCCAGTTATACTACAAAGTCACAGTGATAATAACTATATGGCAGTGGCACAAAAAAAGCATGTTGGTCAATGGAATAGAGCAGAAAATACAAAAACAACCCCAAGCATCTTCAATCATCTGATTTACTGAGAGACCACACACAGAAAATATAATTATTTTGTGTTGTAAACATAAAGAAGTTGAGTATCTTTGTGATTTTATGCAAAAACTCTTATGTCAGGACTTGGGTGACTTCTAAAGAAAGAGTAAGCTTTATCAAGTATGTAACTACTGTATTTTTCAGTGAGGAGTGTGGAGAAAGTGTGGATAAAACAATGCTGAATCTGGGTAAAATGAAAACATTAAAAGTACATAGGAGGTGAGAGGAGATGAAAGAACTTGACAATTCTGAGGAGGCAGCAGGACAGCACAGCAGTATTGACATTCACAGAGCGGTTTGAACTTCACTCAGTGAACACATTTCATGAGCTCTCGCATGGTTATTAGAGGTGGAAGGCTTCCTCGGGCCACAGCATGGGGAGCCTGCAGACCGCAGGTGGACAGAGCAATCGTGGTGGAAGGCTAGCATTAGGCAGCCTTAAGAAAGGGATGTGTGAACAGGGAGAAATGGACATGACTGGCCGTCTTCTTAAAAGTAAATTGGTGAGTAAAAGAGACATAAAAATTCAAGACACTGGTCATAGTTTTTAGGATAGGACCATTGGATTTTAGGAGTGCAGTCTTATCTCAAACAATAATAAACAATAATAATAATGTAACCTACAGTATACATACAATATTCAGACATCTATCTGCATATCTTTCGATTTGTTTATCATGAAAAGTGTGCTTATCTTAACCAGTATCCTTATGCTTGTCAAAAAGTTAACCTGTGAAGGAGGACTCAAGGAAGTGCCTGTGAAAAATTTTACAATGAGCAAGAAAAAAAAAATCTCATTTTTTATGATTTCACCATTTCTTCTCTGGCCACTCCACAAAATGGGCTCTCATTTTGTAGAGGATATTGATATTAAGGTGAAATGAGAATTTATCAAACATTAATTTCATTTATGTGACAACAATATTTTGTTGCCAGTAGTGTTTAATAGTAGGCATGTAGGTAGAGAAGCCTTAGAGACTCACTTTCAGGGATATGAAGAAGCTTTTAGATCTGAGTTTTACAATGGCACTATCGACATTAAGGACCAGTTGATTATTTCTTACTGGTGCTGTCATTTGCAATGTAGGATGTGTAGTGACATTCGGAGTTTCTACTCTCTACATGCCAGTAACACTTCCCAATCCTGACAATCAAAAATGTCCCCAGACATGTCCATGTCCCCTTCTAAGTAGATCAGTATCACTCACAACTGAATTAAGAGACACCGCTTTTATATTTTAGAAGAAAAAAGTTAAGCTAATAATTCAGGCAATGATGGTTACCTGTGCCAATTAAAAAAATTTTTTTTTTCTTCTTCCCTAAGTCAAGAAAAGAGATGGTAAGAGGAATGTTTGTTAGTGCATTCATTTCAGGCCATTCTTTCATCAACTGAGCAAGTATTGCCCTTAAGAAGAAAAGGCTGGGAATTTAGCTCAGTGGCATAAGTGCCTGCCTGGTAAGTGCTAGGTCATGATTTCAATCCCCAGTGCTTCAAAAAAAAAAAAGAAAAGAAAAGAAAGAAAGAAAGAAGAAGAAGGAAAAGGAGGAGGAGAAGGAAAAGGAGAAGGAGAAGAAATGGTACTGTGGTGGATGACTGGACCAGGGTATTACCTATCCTACAACAAGTGCTTTCATTCATCTGGTAAATTACATGAAGGGAGAAGCCAGTTCAGTAAGTCCACCTGGCAGACAGCCATCTACCTCCTGAGCTTTACCAGGAATGTCCCAGGTTGTAAGGTTGAGGAAGAGAATAATTCTCCAGCTGTTGGTTTTATTCTCAGATTTAGTCTTACATTTCTTGCAGTTCTTGTAAGCCTCTTCTAAACCTACATTCCTGATAAGATAGAAAAGTTCTGCCTTTCTATTCTTTTTTCACCTAAAATATGTGAAAGTGTGTATGTGATTGTGTTTGGGGAGGAAGTGTGTGTGTTTTTAGTATCAAGTGTAACACCGTGTGATTTATAAGTTGCCAAAAACTACATAAGCATTGCTGTTAATTAAATTTCTTGAAAACAGTCCGATGAGACATTGAAATGCTGATTTCTTCTTGTATTTATTTTACACAGGGATGAATAGTTTTGTGAATTACCTGAAAAACATAGAACCTAATATCAGAAGAATCAAGTTTTGTTTGAATGATTAAGTGTGATGAGATTGTGACAGCCACACAATAAGTAGCAAAAAACAAGAATGCGATTTTTCAAACAACTATGCACAAAAGACTATAACAGATTATTTTCAACTTCCATTTTTTAAATAAACCTCTTCAATATCTTACAATTTCGTGCCCATACACTGGAAAATGAAATCTGTCATCAAACATACTACTTCTGGTTTCTACTTTTTTTTCTCATTTCCAACTGCTGCAAGTAAAACTACATTGTGAGTAAATAAATATGAAGTGCACAAGCTCAATCCCCCACAGATTAAAAGTGTCTAATAATGTTATCTACTATTTTTGACAGTATGTAAAAAAAGTTAGAATATTTTTGTGTCCGATTAATAGCAAACTTACATTATATTAATAAATATTTGATTTTTCTAGGATGTGTGTAAGCTACATGTAAAAGATGGTGTATGGTAATGAACAGCTAAGAAATTCATGCCATATAGGAGCTAGAACATTACTGATATTGCACATGAATACTTTAGTCTCTTGCCCTTTTTTCCTGCCAGTAAGTGATTATTTGCCAGAAACTAGTATTTATTGGATTCAAATCTCATTCCTTGAAGCACATGAGTTTAAAGTCAGCCCGGGTGTACATGAATGTCTTCCAACTCCCCCTTTATTTTAGACTCCTACTGCCCAGCCATACTTTAGTGTTGGACTTGCTCCTTTCCCCACTGCTGGCCCTGACCTATTCTTGAGATTTGATGTTTTGAATGCGTTCAAGGCTTTTATGGCTGATGTCTCCAAGACAATATGAACACCAAGCCCCATGGTCGTTTCTGTTCCTGGAAAAGCAAACTTTGCACTAGTTCTTAAGAAAAAAATCATTATCATCAACATTGGATACCCTAACATACCTTAGTTACCTTAAAAGCTCACCGAGTAACCCTGATGACTCACTGAAGTCAATATTCTTGATTTGAATTTCTATTTAAACTGATGCAAAGTAATTGTGCAGATTGAGTGAACACAGTGTTAGATCTCAATGCAGGCACATGATCTGTGCATAATGATCAGATCAGAGCAACTGGCATATGTATCATTTTAAATATTTATTATCCTTCTGAATGATGAGAATATTCAAAACCCTTGTATTAGCAAATTTGGAATACATGATATACAATTATATATGGCTTATGATTTAGATGTTTTGTCTACAAGCTCTTTACATAGTGAAAAATCATAAAAGTTTGCTGTTTTTATTTATACCTCGCATAATTTTAGATATTAAATTTAGCTACATGAGCAATTTTTACATGTGGAATGAGGTTAGAGAGTATCCCCATGCATTTATTGTTCCAAGGTTATTTGTTGAAAATCTCCCATTGAAATACCTTAGTATTTTTGTTGCAGGTTATTTGACCATAAATGTAAGAGTTTATTTTAGGATGTTATTTTTTTCCACTGATCTATATGCCTTTATCAATAGCAATAATCACTGTTTTCATTCATGTAGCTCTACAGTAATTTTTGAAATCATATACTGCTACTCATACACTTCGTTGTTTTCAAAATTTCTTTGTATACCCAGGATCTGTCTCATTTTCATAAAAATTTTAGGAGCAGCTTTTAAATTTCTATATAAAATATTTTTCTGGATTTTATTAGGCTTTCAACTTATTCTATAGAAAAGTTTTGAAAACACTGTCTTCATAACAATTTCTTCTTCCAGACTAATGGAAAGATGGTGGAACAGTAAGCAGCAGAGTAAACAGACTCTCTGAGAGAAACAGTTCAGATACTGAAATACAGCATCATGGGTAGGACAAGAAGGAAGGAAGTGGGTTTTCTGGACCAAGGAAGAATCTAAAATGTGAATTGAAGCCCACAGAAAGAGTAAAAAGAAAAACTTAAACAAAGAAGAAGGTGGTAGCTGGCAGCGCCTTAGCATAGAGCCAGACTCACCCTGCAAGAGGAGCTGTTGGAGCCTGGGGAAGCATGGTCATGTTGGTGACTGGGTACCCCAGAGGTCTCTGCAGAGAGTTGCAGCAGGAAAGAAGAGAAGTGGACACTGAGGTCTGTACTTGCTGGTGGTGAGTGCAGGAGACTCAGACCTCCTGTGGGAGACAGTGATTGGATAGGAACCATTTTGGAGTCAGGCAGGATAAGCCTGGGGCCAGGACTGCTGCTGGCTTCTTCTAGGAGCTCCAGGTTGGGCGCAGACCTGTAGAAGTTGCTTGGACTGGGTCCCGCTCCTGGGTGTGTTATGGGAGAATCGCCTAAGTTCCCAGTCAGCTTAGGTCTGCAGGCCTTGGCCAGCTCCACTCCTATACAGACTCCAGGGGCCCATGTGGGCCAGTGCCCAGCTTGGTACAGAGGCATGGGTGCCCGCCCTCAGATGCCTGTGGCCAGTACTGGCAGAAGGGGCCAAGAAGTCTCACTTTAGAGAAATTGTAGCCAATGCCGGAAGTGCCTGGGACCCCACAACCCACCTGTATGGAAGAAACCAGGAATATGTCAAGACAAAGAAGGAAAAGGTAATCTGTGGCATCTAACCCAAGCAGCACATGTCCAGGAGAGGTAAACATGGAAGAGATCGGGAGTTGTACACCTGAAATGTCTGAAGTGATGTCAACTGAAGTAAAGAAACAACTTCATGAGGCTACAAAAGAAATTAGAACAGAGATACTATCCCAGGTAAAAGAAGAAATAAAAACATAATAAAAGAATTGCTAAGCACCTCTAAAGAAGACACAGATAAAAAAATAGAGGGGTATAGGAAAATGAGGGAAACCATGAATGAACGATGTGAGAGAGATTTAGAATGCATGAAACAGATTCAAAAAGATATCCAGGAAATTAAAAACTCCATTGAAAGCTTGCAAAACCACTTGAAAGAAACTGAAGATAGACTTTCAAACCTTGAAGACAGGTTTGCAGCTTGTGATCACAAAAGGAAAGATCTCTTAAAAATAACAAGGAATCAGGAAGTAATTCAATGGCTGTAGGACAACTCAAAGAAACATAACTTAAGAATTAAAAATGTGAGTGAAAAAGCAGGGGTCAAGACAAATGACATCAGGACCTTATTTACAGAAATAATTTAGGAGAACTTTCCAAGCATGGGAAAAGAAAGTGATATTCAAATAAGTGAGGCATATAGAACTCCAGCTAGCCATAACCAAAACAAATCTACACCCAGACATATAATAATCAAGATCCTGTAAATTTAACACAAGAACAGAATATTAAAAGCTGTTAGGGAAAAGAAACAGATCACCTATAAAGGAAAACCCATCAGAATCATGGCATACTCTCAACACAAACCATCAAGTCAAGAAGAGGCTGGAGTGAAGTATTGCAAGTCCTGAAAGAAAACAACTTCCAACCCAGACTGATGTACGCTGTAAAATTTCTTTCAAAATTAATGGAGAAACAAGATACTTCCATGACAAGCAACAACTCAAGGAATTCATGACCACCAAACCAACCCTACAAAGAATACTAAAGGACATTCTAGAGAGAGATAAAAAGGACCACGGTCTCAGGAACAACGGTAGAGGGTGACCATCAAGTGGGGCCAGTCAATTGAATGGAGAGGAAAAATAGGGAGCCAAAGGCAGGAAAATAGTGTGGCAGAGACAACACAGTGCAAGAGGGCCATAACTATTAATGTAGATGGCCTCAGTGCACCAATAGAAAGAAACACAGGCAGAGTGAATCAGGAGACAGGATCCATCAATATGCTCTATACAAGAAACATATTTAGCTAGAAAGAAAATTCATAGACTGAAAGTCAAAGGAGAGAGAACAATGCCCTATGTGACAGGGAGCCAGAAAAAAAAGTAAGGGTAACTCACCCATGAACTGCAGAATGTATAAGAAAGACATGGCATTTTATGTGTTGAAAACCTACTCAGCTATAAAGGGAGACAACCTCAAGGCTCTTGTAGGTGGATGGAGGCAACTTGAAATCATGCTCATGGATGAAATGTTTCAGAGTCACATGGGTGAGTTTTGTGTTGTCTCCCTAGTATAACAAACTAAAGGAGTTAGTGAGATCCAAACTGCGCAATACACATTGGGAAGGTCAAAGGGGAGGAATTATCTAAAAAGGGAAGGAAGTGGCCACTGTTAATCTATTATCATGATTTGAAACTCATATTGTCTTTATTGTTCTGATTAGTTTCATTTTATTCTGATTTGTTTGATTTTATTATACTTGATGGCATGGACAGCTATTTCAAAGATAACAAAATATATAATTGCAGCCATCGAGGATGTCCAATTATCTTGTTTTGAAACCCCATATTGCTTTCATTGTTTTGCTTTGATTGATTTTACTCTATTCTATCTTGTTTGATTGGATTACGTGTGAAGGTGTAGGCAACTATTCTGAAGGTAACAGGAAGCATTATGGCACCGCTGTTTTACTAGTATTGAAGTTCTGTATTGCTTTCATTGTTTTGTTTTGTTGGTTTTATTTTGTTCTTTTTTGTTTGATTTTATTTATCCCTGATGGTATGGGCAGTTGTATTGAAGATAACAAGAGGCATTATGGTGGCCATTATTGATTTCCTTTTACCCTATTTAGAAGTCATGTACCATGTTCATTGTTTTGTTGTGACTGACTTTTTTGTGTTTTATTTTGTTTGGTTGTATTCTTTTCAAAATAAAAAAAAATTTCTTCTTCCAATTCATAAAAATTGACTGTCTCTTTATTTAAATATTTAACATTTCTTTAAAATTCTCCATAATATTTAGTGCAGAGACCTTACGTTTTTGTTAATTTTATCTTAAGTGTTTTTTCAGTACTATCACTAATGAAATGTTAAAATTTATTTAGTGATATTTTATTCTTTTTATGTAGAATCAAATACCTATATATTTAATGTTCTCTTTAATTACTGCATTGATCTTATATGTTGTGACCTTCTTGAAATGATTGATTAATTCAACCAGGAATTTTGTTGATTCTATAATATTTTTAACAATGATGATATCCAGTAAGAATAATCAGTTTTATTTCTTTTTTCTCCAATGTATGACTTTAACGTGTTTGTACTGCCAAAATTCAATAACTAGAACTTTCAGTACAACGATAGAGATTTTGTATTCCTTGTGACATTACATTTTTTCTTTCATCAAATATGACATAGACTATTCGTTTACAGGTACTATTATCAAGTTAAAGTAGTTTCCTTCAATGCCTAGTTGCTTGAGAATTTTTTATCTTAAATGAGTGTAGGATTTCTCAAGTATGATTAATATATTTGTTAAAATCATTGTGTGACTTTTTCATAGTTTATTTTCTTAAAATGATATACTACTTTAAGCAGTTTTTGTATTTTGAAGTAATTTTGCATTCTTGCTATAAGTCCTATACAGCCATGAACTATAATTCCTTTGATATGATACAAGATTCTGATTGTTAATATTAAATTTTTTTTCATTTATATCATTGGTCAGTAGTTTGCTTGTGATATTTTGGTGTGGCGTTGGTATCAGTCTAATACTGGTCAATCTGAAGTGAGCTGTGATGCATTTCCTCCTCTATTTTTCTGAAAGATTTTGTGAGGATTGATAGTTTCTTTTTTAAATATTTGATAGAATTCTCCACTGAAGTCATCTGCGAACTACTTGCTCTTTTTCAGAAGAATTTTAACTACTAACTTGAATGTGTTATGTGTTATACATAATTCTACTTAGATTCTTTATTTCTTCTTTTCTGTTTTAATAATTTGCATATTTAAAAGTTACTGATTTGAGATATTTTATAAGACAGAAATGTTAGGCTCAAAGTTACAAATCTGAGAGTCAAAATACTTGGATGGATCCAGTTTTTCTTCTGATGTTATTGATTGAAATATTTTATTTCTCTGAGCTTGTAGCTTATCATTTTGTCTTTGATAACCTTTGAGTGATCAAAAATTAAGTGGTTCTTTCACTTTAGGTAGAACAGACTAATTGAACAGTAACACATTTAGATGTTCATTTCCAAATGTTTTATTTTGAAAATTCTCATCACATTGTTTACCTGCATTAGTTTTTTCACAAGTACTTGTTCTGTTTAGCAATATTGTACATTCAAAATTTGAAAATACTTATTCTAACACTGTTGTTTGCTCTTTTGTTCCAAAAGGAAGCAGCATGGATAAATAGCAAATACAAAATTTCATATTTAAAACTTTTTGGCAAGTCCTGTGATTGGAGAAACAGCACTTTAGTTACAGAACATTTTTATCTCATCACAAATCCATGAGGTATTATGATTTCTAAAAATAATAAACATATTAGGAATTCTGATGTCATTACCAATGCTTACTATAAAACATTGTGCTAACTTAACCCTGCTTATTATAGATGACTGGATGTAATGAAGTGGTAGCCATTTATGAGTTATAGCTTAATACCAAAGCTTTCTAATATTTTTCTCTGTGATTTACAATAAAATGTTTTTATATCATAACTTTCAATGTAGATACACTTCTCCCCACATACATGCATACAGTCACAGTTATTTACCAATATTTCCAAAGTAGTACTTTCTATACAATCTAAATTTGTAATTACTGTTCTGTTACATTCTGCTGATTTTCTTCATTTTGTAGAGGAGTGTATTTACCAATTAAATGGATTTTATTACTCACTGAAAGGTCACAACCCACAAATAGAAAAAGAATGCAAATTAAATGTAATTGGCATTTAAGTCACGTACCTCATAAAGTTCAAAATTAGTCAATCTTATTAAACCGGTAGGCTATTATTAGGGAGTTGTTCACAGAAGACTAGCGTGTGGGACATTAAAAAGTGGTCTTTAATACAAACAGAAAATTGCAATATGGTATTCTTGTCTGTTATCTTATCTACGGTATTCATTCATTGGTCCCTAACACAACAATTTACAAGGTAAGGAGATGTACAGGCAGATTATTTTCAGTTAAGAAAACCTGAATTCATGTCAGGTTTATGTCAGTACCACTTTTATTAATTGTACAAATGTCAGTATGCTACATTTCTACAGTTTCAATTTAAAAAAAAAAACACAAAGTGAGCTTAAAATAAGGGAATTACCCTCATCCAGCGCTGAAGGTTAGAAATGTCAAATTAAAGGGGCAGTACAGCCTTACATCTTATGAAATCTGGAAGGGAAACTTGCTTTGCCTTGCCTTCTCTTACTTTCTGGCGGCTTGCTGGTTGTCTTTGGCATTCTTTGTCTGTGGCTGCATAACTTCAATTTCTTCCTTCATCATCACGCAGCGTCCTTACTCTGTGCCTTTTTACATGATTATCTGCTTGTAAGGACTTTGATCATATTGGATTAGCAGTCTTCCTTACCCCAATATGACCTCATTTTAATTACATCTATGTCAACTTTACTTTGAAGTAAGGTCACATTCTGAGGGCTGGAGAAATAGCTCTTCAATACATGCTTCCTAGGGGTGGCAGAGTTCAACTTTTACCACTAGAAAATTCATTTTGTTTCCACACACTGTTACATCTCAGATTTTACCTGTCAAATATCACAGTTTTGTCAGCTATGACTGCATTTTCGGGAATTTTGGAGAAAGGACAGTAGATGAACTTAAGTACATCAAGTGAAAAGCAAAAGAAATGTAGGGAAACTGCAGGAAGGAGACATGTTTTATTTCTGCTACCACCAAAGGCTGAATCCGAGCTGTACATCTCAGTGTCATCTCAGTTCTATTCTTGACAGACCTGCTCTAGTTTGCTTTTAACTCCTTTGACGTGGAATCTCATGTTTTCTTTTGTCCTCTCTTTTGGCCTGTAAATAATTCCAAATTCCTAAAGTCATCAATTGCAGTGTAGCAAGTCTAGCTGGGTTTGCTGTTGTTTAGTTGTATTTGCAAGAATGCTGAGCTTTGGATTAAAAAAAAAGAAAAGAAAAGAAAGAAAAGAAAAAATCCATCAGCTGCCTGGGTTTCCCCACTGAACCAGAGGCTGGAAAATAAATGTTTGCACCCTTAATGACCTCCATTGTCCTGACTTCACAGAATCCCCAGTGGGCAGCTAATCCTTTGGAACAATACAGTACAGATGTTTCACAGGATAAGAAGGCTAATTCCAGACCAATCAGGGTCACTCCAAATGTCAGCACACCAAAATGAAGTTAAAATATGGGGCAAACAGACACAGCTTCAACAGCCTGATCCCTGCACCACCGGGTTATTCTACTGTAATAAGCGATAGCTCTCCTTTGTTCATAGATTTCATAACTTTGTCTTTAGTGGGGACTAAGCAATACAGGGTGTTGTCATATCTTTGCAAAGCTCAATAATTTTAGCAATTTTCGTGTTTGTAAAAGGGCACGTTTTCATCTGGACTTGTACAGCTCCCCTTTTTCTATAAGGAAATTACCACTAGGAAAATGTCAAAACATCACTGTTTAATATTTCAGTTGTGTTAAAAAATTTTGGATTGAAACAAATAAAAAGTCCCCAAATCTCCACCATGAGATGAATTCCTTTGCTTAGCAGAAAAATGGTTGCATAGTTTGCTGGAATTATCCAAAAAAATGATGTAGATGACATACTAGTGTGTTTGTGGGAAAAGTAATTGTAACAATTGTCTACCAATTTGTGAAGTAATATGACAAATGAGTATCTGAAGTAGCTATTAATAAAAAATATAATACATTAATTTTTTACTTTTTTTAGGATTTATAATTCCAACTATATAGTAATATATTGTAATATTTTTCTTTATTCTAAGACCACACAGACTTAGCAGATTTTTTGGGGGACAGTAGGAGTAGTAATATCTTTTTCCTAAAAGAAATATTATATTGAATATACAAGGTAATTATAAGAATTTTTCACATTAAAAAGTGAAGAATCATATGTAAAGACTGACAAAATACAGAAAAATGGTATATGAAACTGCCATTATTATGGAGAACAAGAAAGAGTTTTGATAGATTTTCTAGTTTTTGGATTGTTTTGGATTTGGATGTTCCTTTTTTTCCTTCTTTTTTTTTTTTTACTCTTTTAGAGCTATTGATAATACATAATTATTATTTAGGTTGGTATAAGAAAGTGAAGTGATTCACATGATTTATTAACTAGTTCCACTTTTATTCTTCATACATCTAACTTGATTTTCAACTTCATGAGTCAGTTCCCAACCAGCTTCAAGTGATGGACCATCTTTCCACAGATTTTTCAAAGATTAGAATCAAAGGATTTATTAAAACAATTATGAGAAAAGCCATTTTATGACAATAAATCTATTGTCATAAAATCTATTCCTATAGCAGTAGAAAAAAAGTTTTTTCCTGTAGCAAGTTTTCAGCTGAATGTATAGGTTTAAAGTAAGATAAATAATAAAATACACCTGTCTCTACTTAGGGAGGGAGGAATAATAATTATGTCCCATAGTCGCATTGCAGTATTACTTTGTCGAAGCAACTTCAGAGTATTATCACAGATGAGATGATTCTGCATTCTGCTCAGTTCAGCTGTCTCACTAGAGAATATCAGCTAAATAGGGTTTTAAGATTCTTAGCTTATTTTTTAAGATGTCTTTACCTTTCACTTGTTGAAGTTTCAAAAAGTGAATATATTTGGATAAAAGAAAGGAAGAAATGTGTCTGTTTAAATTGTTCATCCCTTACTTTCCAGAAGATCCAATTCCGTGTAAAGGTTCAGTCATTTCTGGGAGTAAACGATTACCAGGTAGTCAGCTACTGTTTGGAAAATAAAAGGATCTTACCTGACAGTTACAGAACAGAAGAAGGGTCAAGGATATAGGTCAGCGGCACAGCACCTGCCTGGCAAGTGTGAGGTCTCAGCACCACAAAACAAAAAGCAACAAACAAACAAACAACAAAAAAAAATCAGAAGAAAATTATAAGAAAAGAGTATGTAAATGCCCCTCTGTCTGTCTCTGTCTGTGTCTGTGTCACTTTCTCGCTTGCTTCCTCCCGGGCTTTCTTCCTGCTCTCTATCTTCTTGCATTCTTTTTGTAGATCCATTATTCTTTCTTCTGTTGAACTTGAAGAGTACTTTTGTAGTCAAGAATATTTCACTGTGAAAGTTGACTGGAAAGCACACCAACGGAAAGTTACACTTTTCTCAGAAATCAACTGATTGATTTAATCCATGTGCTGTTGTGATCCATCATTTTCTTTCCAAAGCAACTCTCATTTTTAAAGAGGTTTTTGTTATATGCCCTCATTTATTTGTTTTTATTTAATTTCTTGAAAAATATTAGGGTATCAATGGATCTTTGTAACTCTGACCTACAGGTTAGCTTTACCAACAGCAACTATGACCAACCTCTAATAATATGCTTTTTTCTGTTATTTTCTCCAAACGGCCCATACTCAGGAGCACAGCAGTTGGTAAAACTAAACTCTCACAGCATGGGCGTACAGTGAACGCGTTTACTTAAGGAAGATAATCCCTGTTGTCTATAGCATAACTACATTCGCCTGTAATTTCTTACAGCAGAGGCCAACTTTCCCAACCCCAAGTTTATGATCAGTTTAAGCCTTGACAGTTGAAAATGGAGTAGAATAATTTAAGCAAACAAACTTGATTTTTAGAATGTACAGTTAAGCACTTCACACATAAATGATGTGGTTTTTACACTTGAAAAGACCCTTATGGAACATGAATAATATTTTTGAAGTGTGCATTTGGCTGTTCACTCAGTTGATTACAGTGTTCCCACAAAAACCTGAATTCCAATCTTTGGGAAAAAAATACATATGAGTATCTAAGCCAAATTGATACTGACTAGAAGGAACAGCCAAAAAGTCAGGAAAGATTGGAATCTTTGGAGAGGAAGAAAATACTTTTATAAGTCAATAAACATTTGAGGATACAAATGAGAATAAAAGTCACTCTTTGGCACTAATTTGTTCTGTAAAAAGTAGAGATAAGTTAACAGTTTATAAAGTTTTCTTGGAAGCAAAATCCAGAATGTCTGTTAGATTCAAAAGACTTTACATGAAAATATATAGATTACAACCCTAAATATGACATTAATAAGTAGATTGAAAAAAACATTGCTTTAAATGAAATCAAGTTGAAGAGAATTATATTGAGATATTTTTTGTAAAGTAAAAACTTCATCAAATCCTTTTTTCCAAGTGTTTTATTTCATCTTCTGAAAAGACTTGTCATGGATTTATTGGGCTGTTTTGTAATTTGGTTCTTTAAAATTCTCGCTAATAAGAAAACTATGAATGAAGATAACGATGTGAACATTTGTAGGATCATGCATCATTATGAAAACATACCTTAATATTCTGGGAAATTTTGCTTAGAGCCACGGTGAAAGAGAAAACTTTTTTGAAACAATAAGATTTTTCTGGTCACGTGCCATATTTCCTGATCCATTGTGTTCGGCACCAGGAAACAACTTGGCATGGGCCACTGCAAAATCCATCAGCAACTGTGTCAACTTTATCACTTCCTGAGCTCATGCTTGCAGGAAACAAACACAAAAACAATGATTTAAAAGGGAAAAATGACTCTTTGTCATTTGAAAAATAGAAAATATGCATTTAACACTTACTTGTTATCATCCTATTGTCAATAGACTGGAAATTTGTCTGAAATACACACAACGACTATATGATAATACATCAGATGGTATTTCATCTCTGAGACAAAATATATGCATGTTCTTTTTGGTTTTGAGTCCCTATCCTTTTCTAACAATAGACTCTAGGGCTTGTAAGCATGTTTTGGAAATAAAACAAACAAACAAAAAAAGGAAAACAAAATCACCTACTGTATAAGAGTTTAAGTGATGTGTTTGTGTGTGTGTGTGTGTGTGTGTCAGATAGAGGAAAATAATGACAAACATGATGTAAATTAAAAAGAATACTAAGATGCCAACTTCCAAGGAGCAGCTATTTAGTTATTTTAATTTCTTTTAGAAGATACAATTTTCAATCATAGATTGGATAATCAAATGAGAAGATTCAGGAATCATCATGCCATAAAAATTGTTTTATTCAAAATTTAAAAAATGAAATACAAAATATTTTCTTGTACTACATTTGACTAAGAAAACATGTAAGTAAAAAGTTATAAAATCCATAGGTGTTTATGATCTGACACATTAATCTTTCCTGCCTTCAACTGAAAACAGAACATAACCTTAACCTTCATTCCCTTATGATCCAAGTGGCTCCTGGCACACACATGATGATAAAAACCTTTCCTTCTGAGATATTAACACATGATCATTGCTAAGATCATTCCCTGGAAAATAGCCTTAGCTTGTTATCAGAGTTTCATAGACTTTCCTTCTACACAAAATTCAAAATTTCTACCCAAGAGTTCTGTTTTAAAATCCAATTAATACAAGTTCTACATATTCAAGTACAATCGGATTTTCCTTGAGTGACTTTTCCATCACACTGACCTAACTATTCAGGCTGGTGGGGTCCAAAAAACATAAAAGAATATTACTAAGATTATTTTTCTTACTACGCCTATCTCTTGATATAATTACTTATGTAATATTTATATTAGAGCAATAACCTAGAAAACAAAATCTACATTGAATCTGTATTCAGAAGCTAGTATAATGTCTCAAGTGCCACCGGTTCCTACATTATCTAAAAGTTCTTTAAGCTATTATATTTTTATAAGCTATTAAATTCACATTTTATTTCCTAGTTAGGAATACTGAATCTGATGACATAAATGACTTTCCTACAGAGAGGAGGTAGCACAGACAAGGATTAAAAATTGCACATCTTGATTCAAATGTGCCTTTTGATATAGAGTCCACATGTTTTATGTCCTGTATACTTCAAAGGAGATTTAGGTAAAAGCTCAGAGCCTATCTATTGGAGTGGTCCCTTGGATTGGGCCCAAGCAGTCCTGTCACTGTGTACCTCCCACAAGTCACCTAAATACCCAAGTCTATTTGCATCTACATCTTTCAGTTTCAGTATCTTTTACTTGTCTCATACTTGCTTATTTAAAACAGATATGTGAAAGCAAAACCGCAGCACTCTATCATTAGATAAATTAGGGCCAGTATTATTTGCATCTATATTTGAATTTTAAATGTCAGAAACACTGAGCAATAAAAGACTACAGAATAAGTTTTGGGTTTTCCAAACAAGCCTGCCATTTAAAGGTATTAAGAAATCAGGCATTCAGTCCAATCTGTGTATATTATTAAGACAGAAACCCAAAGGAAGAGAAGGTAAAGGTGAATAAAAAGTGATATATTAGCCAGGTGTGGTGGCTCACGCCTATAATCCGAGCGCTCAGGAGGCTGAGACAGGAGGATCGTTGTGAGCTCGAGACCAGCCTGGGCTACAAAGTGAGCTCAAGGCCAGCGTGAACAGCATAATGAGACCCTGTCTCAAAAAGACAAGGGCTGAAGATCTAGCTCAGTGGCCTAAGCACCTGCCTGGCAAGTGTGAGGTTATGAGTTCAATCCCCAGTGCTGGAAAAAAAAAAAAGGTACTTTTAAACCTATTGAAAAGCAACCATAAAATGAAGATGCACAAATTATTTTTGGACTTCAAAGCTATATATTAGAAAACAGAAAATATCGGTCAATAATACTGGTGAAATACTTTTTCCACCAATATAAAAAATGTTGAAAAATGAATACTTTCCCTAACTATAAGCTGAATGTAAAACTGTAAGAATGTCAAACTGCTATAAAAAATCTAAATGTTTATTAAAATAGAAGAAAAAAGTCAGGTTCTAATGAAGTATAGGAAATAAATTAAGGTCGTAGTTAATAGAAGAAATAACGATAATGTAAATACATATTAAGAACATTTTAATAGAAAACTCGTAAGCTACAGTGGTAAATGTGACAGCGAATTATCTGTCATTAGACAACACATGACATATTGTTCCATGTGTTGTACATTCATTTTATGTATGTTTAGCTGATTCTCATTATTCATGGTAGTTATGTTCCATAAAGTTAACATGAACACTGAGTTGGCGAATCTGAAACATTATTCCGGAAGAAATGCCAAGTTAGGTTCCTTCAAGCTTGTGGTCATGTTTTTGTCAATGAATCAATACATTACCTCCTGCTGTCTGAGTCTGTTTAAAGATTCCATATTTAGTGTTGCTGAGCTCACAGCCAATAGCACTGTAACTCATGCCAGAGCAAGTCTTACCTAACATAAAAATTTTCTTCATGAGGCACATTACAACCTTCCTTAGTTTAAGAACTGCGGACAGTACTTCAGTCATGGTTTGGAACTATTTTAAAATATGAAATCAACAAACAACACAAAACTTCAAATATATAAAGAATGGAATTCTAAGTACACTATGAATATGACATGTATATGGCATGACTGCTGCAGGAGCAAGAAGGCAGAGTGTTATTTTGTTTCTTGTTGTTTGTTTTTTCTGCTGAAAACATGTGTATCGGATTTTTTTCTGCTTTGTGCATGTTCTTAAATTACCATGAAGGCATCTCAAGTACTACTTTGAAGGCAAATTTTCAAGAATGTCATAAATGAATAATAAGGACTGACTATACTTATGAGAAACTGCCATATCGCCAAAAGACATTCATTTTTTACAATATTTATTTTACTGCCACTCTTAGCAGTTATAACCATTAAATCATCCATCCCTTTTTGAAAGTTTCTAATCTTTTCCTTCTCTGGACATCAAATTCTCCTTTCAAAATCTCCTGTTCACCCTCTGGCTTGCCCTTCTCAGCATTCTTAATTGGTTCATTCTTCTCTACCAGGTCTTTAACTATTGGAACTATTTTAGTATTAGTCTCAAACCCTCTTATCCTCTTATTCTATACTCTTCCTACACAATCTCTTGCAACTAAGAAGACTTACCACTTTTCTCTCTAGTTCAAATCCCTCCTCTGAGCTGCAGGCATATATATGATGGACTATTAGACAATTTCATTGTAGTGTCTTAAGGCACCTGGACATCAAAGCACATAAAATTGAATTTATGATCGTTTCCCACAAAGCTTAAACCTCCAATCTGAAGAATTTACAGGAGAAAGAAACCTGTATGCCATGGACCTTGGGGATTATTTGGATTTTTATGCACACAAAGTGGTAGGTATAATCTTTGTTATAATTTGGGTCTGAATAATCTCTCAATGGCCCACATGTCAGCATATTGCCTACTCTGCTGTTATTGGAGGGGGGTGGATAATTTCAGGGCTGGCCTCTGTGGGAAGTTTTCTGGTCACTGGAAGCATTCTCTCAAGGTACCTCGACCTTCCTCTCTTTCTTTTGCCATAACATGAGCAAAACTTTCTCTCACATGTGCTTCCTGTCATGATGTATAGCTTCACTACAAGCCAAATGCAACAGAGTCACTTAATCATAGACTGAATGTTTCAAAACGGTGAGACCAAATAAATCTTTTGTCTTTAAGAGTTGACTACCTTAAGTGTTTGTTGTAGGAACACAATGTTAATCAACACAGTCCCTTTTTCAATAGTTAACATTTTGGCACTTTTAACTAAGTAAAATACAGACAGGAAACTTTAAGTCCCAACCATAGATAGGGCATCAAATTCCCAGGAACAGTCAATAAGCTATATTTCAGTCATCTTTGTTATACAATATGTTGTTATTATATGCCCTGTGAAAGGGCAATATGTAATAGTCTAATTCGATTTCCATGTGGTTACCAGATTAAATATTCCAGTGTCACATTAGATATAACCCCTACAATCTGTAAGTTTTAATTTACTAAACTTTCATCAGTAAACTAAATTTTATAAGATGATATGCTTCCTGATTCTGTATTTATATCTTCCAAATATATACTAAGATTATAAATTACTTTTAACTGATAAAGTAACTAACATTATCTATACTAATAATAAATACTGATATGGTTTTCTATAAACCTTGTCTATTTTCTTCATAAAAGAGTCAAGCCATTGTTTGTACAAACCAAACCAGGTATTTGTGGGAGGTAAGTGGACGATATCAGTGAAGTTCCAAGTTTCAGCATTTGCTCATTTGAGGAATATTCATTGTTCTAATTATTATACATTTTGAATATCAAGTTGCAGGTCTTGAAATCTTGTAGGTACTGAATAATCATTTTGGAATGAATTGATGAAGTAATGGTGAGGGGAGTAAAGACTAATCACACTTTTAGGCAGGTATTTTTTTCTTTCTTTACATAGAATAACATTTTGCAGATGACCAACATTTTGCTTAGTTTTACTCTGTAACTTATGTGAACTCCTTCTAGTGTCTGATAATAGCTAACTAGTCTATTTTATGACATTGCATTATCTTTTTCTGAATCTTCATAGTACTTAGTGAAAGACTGCTAAAAATTGTAATAAAAATGATGATCATGCCTTAAAAAACTAACAAGATAATCTAGTCTATTATTAAAGTAAATGACATAATTCCAATCTTTTGTTGACTTTACTGAGTCATCAAGTAGGTTCATGCTGTGATGCGATGAAAAAATGGTCATATACTTCTGTATACTCATCAGGAAGAAATTGAGATGAAATTTTACACAGAAGAATGCTATTGTAGTATACTGAGTCTTATTGCATGATTTTTCAAAAGTGATTATCAAACATGAGGTATTTGTATTAAAAGTTTGGAAATTTGGACAAATACATACATATTAAGTGAAATATAAAGTCCATTGCAGAAGTTTTTTCAACACATTGTATTTTTCTTTGTAATATTAGCTGTAGAAATAAACATACCCAAGTTTCAATATAGAAAGCATGATTGAAATATAGGGAATGTTTAAATAAAAATAAAATTACCTCAGTAAAACATATATTGTCATTATTCCTCCCTCACAATACCTCTCTTGCTTTGAATCTATTTATCTAATCATACTTGCTACTTTAAAAAACAGTTTACCGTTGATTTTTATGGTAATTTATGCCAAATAAAACATTGCAATGTCTCCTCATTAATCTTATTTACTGTATCTGGCATCGTGTGACTTCTGGCTCTTCTCAAAAGCCAAAATAACAATTAAAAGTAAGCATTTTGAAACCAATGCATGACGTAAAGGTAGCTGTGACAGAACAAGTAGAGGCACTCATGAAAGAAACCTGAATTGGTTAAGAGAGTACCAAGAATGATTACATAAGTTAGATCAAAACAAAGGAGTAGTTTGAGGGGGATTGATGAAAAATAGGCTTTTCCTGTAATAATTTTTTAATTTAAACATTCACAATAATTTTGACCACAAACACATTCTATTCTGTGGCTCTAATTCACACTAAATCAGTGGAGACTAGTACTTCGGGAACAAAGGTAAAAATGATGATCGCTCCTTAAACAACTAACAAGATAATCTAGTCTATTATTAAAGTAAATGAAATAATTCCAATCTTTCGTTGATTTTACTGAGTCATCAAGTAGGTTCATGCTGTGATGTGATGAAAATATGGTCACATACTTCTGTACACTAATCCGTTGCTTGAGGTCAAGAGTTTTTTGTTTTATTGACCCTATTATACATCTTGTTGAAATCTTCTTCTCTTCCTAAATTACAGTATTTTATCAAGGTTAGATTCTGTCATCATCCTTTCTAGTCTAAGAGAGACAGGAGGGAGAGGTGATATACATTTGGAAATGCCTTGATCTGCAGACACATGCCAAATGAAAAACATTTAGCCATAAAGTTGTAGAACCCTTCCACTTCTCCATGACTTATTATTACACACACACACAAATCTGATGCAAGAATATAATTGTGCAACTGAAAAACTTGCAAGATTCTGAAGAACCTCATTTAGGGACATCCTAACTAAAAGTTTCAAGAGGCTGTTTGACGGGAGAACTGGTTGGCTACCTAGAAATTCTACTAGATCATGTACAAACCAATAGTATATAACAGAAAGTTTAGAAATACATACAACGGTGTATGACAATTTAATATAGTTCAAAGATTTAATCTCCAATTAATGATGGATAAAATGAATTTTAAAAATACATAAATGATGTCCCAACAAATTGACCTGAAAAATAATAAAATGGGGCTAAAATTCTACACAGTATACTAGTTTAAATTCCAAATGTATCAGAAAAAAATAATAGAAACCTCAAAGCAAATATTGAAATTTAAAAACCTGACACAGTTTTTTAATAAGTTAACCTAATAGTGATGAATTTTCTCATTGTAACTCAAAGTAAAGAACCAAGTAAAATTTTTGAATACATTTATTGTACAAAGATAATAAAAATATTATTTTGCATAGGGAAATTTACCATAAAGCCAAAGAACTAAATCATATTAAAAAGTTCTCCATGTATAAGTTATCACTATGAAGAAAGACACAGAGAAAAAATTAAGAATTATGGCACCATTGCCTTTTTAGTCTTTAAATTGTAACTAATCTTTATTTGTTTTAAGGCTAAAGAAAAATCAATAGGAGATTCATTTAAAATTTTTTACCAGGTATGTCAAATAATAGATATTTTTTAACCGGGATCACTTTCTCTTTGGTCATTTTTTAATGTTTTATGACTAATAAAATTAAAGTAATCGACCTTAAAATAATTATACTACAAGCTGTGTTGCTTAGATTTACTAAACTACAGGCAGTACAAAAGATGTGAATGGAGGCCTTTTGTAGAAATAGAGTAGTTCACAGAACTCCATTGCTCTTATACACTAGATAAAAAACAAGAAGCACTTCCGACATTTGGATATAAATTGCAATCATTGAGATAGAATGATGTTGTTATAAAGCAAGTCAGCATTCTCAGCAGAGAGAAAAAGCAATGCAATATATAACTTGCCTTTCAAAATCACCATAAAAAGAATTATAAAAATATTTACAAAAATGTTTAAGGTTCAAGAATGTTACTGGGCAAAGTAAAGTATAAAGACTGAAATTCCCCAGACAGACAAAAATCTTTCCTCAACATAACAAATCGTAGCAGAACTTAGACATGCAATATAAACAAAACAGTAAGTAGTTAAGTTTCACCTGAAGGATCCTGGAAATGCTCTAGGTACAGATATGAGGAGAGAGTGTTTTTGGCTTTTAATAAATGAGAATCAGTGTCACATTCTGAGAATGTACTGGACCTCAAATTCTAAATGGTTTGTATAGTTATCAGGACCATTAATTTTTTCTTTTCTTCAGCAGCCATAGTGGACATTGAAGGGATATGGCTAATGGCTCACTAAGAAGGCAAAACAAAGAAAACTTGGGACACAAGACTAGCATTGGTCAAGCTAGACAAAATCACAAGTGTGTAAAATTACAAAAAAAAAATTACTCCTACCACATTTTCAGTGCAACTCTACTAATGGACATCTTCAAGTCATCCTAGTCTTTATATATTTACTTTTATGATGATTATCCTTACAATCTTTTTGATTATCTTTGCTTACAAAACTATTTCTTTCCAAAATCAGCGGGAACTGTACATACAAGTACACAAAATATCACTCCTGTAATTCTGAGTTTAGAATATTATTTAAACACTTGTTATTCACACTTAAAAACACCCACCTTCAACCACTAAAAAAAAAATGAAAAACCAAAAACCAGATAGACAAGAATGAAAAATAAAATTCTGTTTTGGGTCAAAATGATGACATTTCAATGAGTTACAAAATTAATGCAGCAGTTCTGGACATGGTCACATTTTAGAAAATCTTCTTGCCATTTCTCCATATTCACACAATCCAGGATTCTGCCATCCACAGGTAGAATGGGCTCTGTCTCCATTGCAGTGACCCTGAACAAATGGAAACACTATTTTCCATGGAAGATGAGACTTGCACATTGTTGTCTTTGGTAAGTGATGTACTTGCCAGCTTTTGAAGAATATTTTTCAGTGTTCATTCTACTCATTTAGTGCCAAAGGAAATAGTACCAAAGGAACAAAGGAGGAACAAAGGAAAAATACTACACATTTAGAGTACCTAGTTTTTGTCTGGAACTATGTTAGATAATTCACGTACTTTTAACTATATGGTTACCTCAAGAAATAGAACTTGTAGAAGAGAAACGACCCCTTCCCACGAAGAAGGCTCTGCCATGTGGATTGGGAAGAGACTCAGCCAGAAGAGAAGCCAAACCTTCCTGTGAGCCAGTAGGTGCACGGGCTGAAAAACCAGAAGAGCATCCCCTTGCCCCACCCAGTGACTCAGAGGAATCAGGGTAAGATGGTAGCAACTGACGTGAAGGGAATAGCTTGATGCTTGTATTGTCTGGTTGACTCTGCAGGCCTGGGCTGGTGGTCTGGACATCTATTTGGAGGATGGCAGTGTGCATTGTGGCAACTGTGGGGGATTCCCTTTTGCCTTGTGTTTGAAATTCAATTTTTTTTACTGTTTTGTTTTATTCCTGTGTCTGGTAACCTGAGCAACTATTCCAAAGGCAATAATGTGCAGCATTGTTTTCACTGTTTCGTTTTGTTCCAATTTATTGTTTTGTTTATTCAATGTTATGTTTTGATTGGTTTTATTCTGTTTTGTTTTATTTGATTTTACTATATCTGATGGTGTGGACAACTATTGTGAAGATAGCAAGATAAATTATGGTGGCCATTGTCGATTTCCTATTATTCTGTTCTGATGTTCTCTACCACTTTCACTGCTTTGCTTTGATTGGTTTTATTCTGTTGTGTTTTGTTGGGTTTTATTCCCTTTAAAATAAAAAAAAAAGAAATAGAACTTGTAGAACTGACAGGTAGATTAGTCGGTAGATAGATATAACATAGCTGATAGGTAAATAGATGATGGATGGAGAGATAGAGAAGAGAAATATGTAGAAATTGATTTGAATGATTATGGTAACTGAGATAGCCCATAAATTATTATCCACAAGAGGCTGGTGTACTGCAGTAGGAAAGCTAAAGGCATAATTGTGTCTGAACCCAAAGGCTTGAGAAGCATGGGAGCCAATAGTACAAGCTCCAGAGCCAAAAGACTGGAGAATATGGAGTTATGATAACCAAGAGAAGGAAATGTGAATGTGTTCATTCCAGAAAAGAAAGATAATTTGTCACTCCTTGACTAATTTGTTCTATTGAGGCCATCAACAGGTTAGATGATACTGACTCATTGTGAAGATAGAACTTCTTTATCCAGGATGTTGGTTGAAATGATAATCTTTCAAAAAAGGTACACCCAGAAATAATGTTATATCAGCTGTCCATATATTCCCTAATGCGGTAATACGGACATGTGGTGCTTAACTGTGTACACTTCTTCTCATGGAAATCTCATAAATATCTGCAGTTTATGGGGTCAAGCAACTTACCAAAGGTTGCCCAGACAGTATCTGGAATATCACTTTAAAGTAGACTTTAAATTATCTAACTATAAAGTCTAAATAAGAACATTGTGCTATTTTATAGCAAATTTGGGGTTACAGGTGCTTTTGTAAAACCTGATAAATTCTACAATGGATTTCATGATTTCTGTTTTTTATCCCAAGTAATGTAAATAAAAGTTTTATGAAATTGAATGTGGCATGATTCCATCCTTTTAGTACGGTCCTTTGTTCATCAGTCAATTTGAACGCAATTATGCATATGTTATGCAATACTGTATACTTCTGTAAAATAATGACTATATTAAGTGACATGTTATCAAGTAAACTATCAATAACTGAAATAGCCATGATATATCCAATACTATAGAAACATACTGAGATTGATCTAGGAAATGGGGTAACTTTAAAATTATGTATATTTATTATTTTTAAATGTAACTTATTTTGTCATTTCAATTAAAATGAAAATTTGTGGGAAAATAAATATTTAAAATTCCATCATTGAATTTTAGTAAGTAATCTCAACACTCAAAGGTGACTTATCTTTATATGATATCACATTTTTAAGGGGTTCCATAAATAATCAAACAATTCCAAGAGAAGGTGAACTCAGAGAGACTATGGGCACAAAAACTGAGCAAGTTCAGTACCTGCCCAAAGCTTCCTGTTTACAATTTTCACTTTATCCATTTGGACCATCTTGACTTAGAGACATAAATTGAAAAAGAAATGACTTTTAACATTGGTGGTTACCATATTTTTCATGTTCTTTAACACAGACAGATTTATAAAAAATTAGACTTATTTAGCACTTGCCAAATTTGGAAATGATTTAGTGCAGTATGTGTAGGATCAGAAAAAAATTATCAACATGAATAGTATTGCTGGTGTTCTCAAGCAACTTGAGATTTTCATGAGTTTTATTTGGTTTCCATGTGAATTTGTTTTAATGATAAAGATAATGAAGGCATTTTCCTCCCCAAAGATACCTACAGGAAACTACCCACAGCAGTTCTTTCATTCAACGTTGAATTCAGTGTGGAAAGCAGCAGCTGTGAAAGGGTCGTCCAGCTGTTCTATGAAACCCAGTGTGGTAGAAGAAAATAATTTATCCTCACGTGACAGATTTTCTTATTAAGTATTTGGCTGCCAATGTTAAGCAAAGCAGTTACACATAATCACTCTCCAAAGCAGCCAGTATAGTGAGTGTGGGGAAAAAATACATCTAACAGACTCCCAAAAGTGGGAAATAATATTGAAAATTTCAAGATGTACCTTGATGAAGATTGTGATTTTTTTTTTCCCCACCAGGAATCAAACTCAGGACCTTGCACTTGCCAGGCAGGCACTTAAGCCACTGAGCTTTGCCCTGCCAGAGGCTATGCTATTCTAATCAATGTGTATTTCAGTCATTATGATGCCAGAGCAATGTCTAACTGGGTGATCTCAGCCACAGATACACAGCATTAACAACTCCAATAAACTGAGGACTCTTGAATACATTTTCATTTTGAATTGTGACATTAAATGCAGGCCCCAAAACAAGGTATTGGGAACAATAACACATCTCAGAAGTTTTAAATTTCTAATAAAATATTTAATGAGAATTTGAAAACACTTGGTTTTCCGCCCACATACTGTGAAATGTAACTTGGAGATAACCCTGCCATAAGCAACTTCATCGTGTACTCCAACTATTAAGAAAGTGACTTGATAAAGCAGAATTCTGGCTTTCAAAATATTCTGAGGCCAAAACCGTGAGTCAAAAAATGTTGGATGAGAAGTTGAAGAAAATGACAAGGTGACTTGTCATGGATGACATGCCTGAAAGACCTCTAGGATCAGTTATAGAAGAGCTCCCATTGAACAGTCACCTTGCTAAACACCACTTGAATTAATATCACCTAGTAGTATAAAAATGCTTTTCAGGTAGAAATATAACTGGCCAGCATGAAACATGACTAGGGAAACACACTAAAAATCTAATGGCTTAAAAATTCAGAAATGGAGCAGTGATATGTGTTAAAACCGGGTCTGAGTTTGAATCTTAGCTCCGTTATGAGTAGCGGTGTAGCCTTGAGCAAGTAGCTTACACTTCCTGTTCTCAATTACCTTATCAGTAACAAGAGCTTAGGAACATGCCATGTGATACAATTATTGTAAGGATTAAATTAGTTGATGCATCTTGAAGGTCTAGCAGATTTCTTTGTATTTCATGCTTCCTCTGTGTTCATTGAGTTTTTAAGAAACACAGTTTCTTTGATATTGTTACTATTTATATTAAAGTATATATTAATTTATACCTTAGAAGATTTTTTAGTGATCAATCTCATTTACAAGGTGTGGACTCTTATTTTCTTTTTTGTTTTTCTGTCTAAAATGTATTGTTAAGTGCATTATATACATTTCACATTTATTTTTCTTAACATCTGATAAAAGACATGATCCATTACCTACTGGTTGGTGTTGCCTTCTTAATACCAAACAACTTGATTTCTGCATAGTACCAATGTGCATAGCCTCAGAAGAATATAAAAGATTTGTCTGAGTCTCTCAAGAGCTTCCTATTTTTTATTGCTTCATAATTTTTTTCAAACTTCCTTACACCTAAAGAAAGCCAGAAGCCCCAACTGTAGACTATGAGAATTAAGGATAAGTGAATGAATGACTTTTTAGATAGAGTTTTCTTCTAACAAAGAAAGAATGACTTTGATGGAAACCCTTTTCACTTTACTTTCCTTTATTCAAATGTGGTTGTGATAATTGGAACTGTAGTAGGCATCTTGATACAGCAAGATGGAAAACAGGAAGACAAAGACCATTTAACGTGTTTAAGATTGTGAATCCAAGGTGTGTGGTGTGATGGAACCTGTGGACACATCTTCCACAGCCTACCTGCAGATATCTTATCATGTAAAATCATTCCATTAGTTTGTTGCTTAGTGGCTGAAACTTAGGTTTTCTCTTACTGCTGAAAACATAGATAACTGTCTCAAACTCTAAGTGACGGTGGTGGTGGTGATGATGCATTATTTACGAGATGACTATCATCGTTTTGTGAAAACTATTTTTCCTACATTATCTCATTTGTTTCACCAATCACACAAAATATTTTATTCTTATCTTAAATTAATGAAACTGAAACTTCAAAGTTAAAGATAATATGAATAAAGCTATATTGTTAGTGAAAGATTTCCAACCCAAATTGGCCAATAGATATCTCTTTTCACTAGATTAAGTAAAGTGGTATTTGTTTGGGGTGTGTGTGTGTGTGTATGTGTGTATGTGTGTGTGAGACAGAGAGAGAGAGACAGAGACAGAGACAGAGACTCTCCAAATTCTTTAGACTTTATTTCCAAATAAAAAATAGAAGTACTTTTTCCTATTCCTCATGTAATTATAAACTGAAAGTACAAGCTAGTAACTTGGACATATATGTAAAACAAACTGAAAGAAACTAAGAAAGGTGAAGTCAGAAGGGTTAAGTATGTCAAGAAGAGGGAGCCAGTGTGTTGAGGTTTTTTTTTTTTTTTTGGTAGCCTAATTCTCAGAGATGGTACTTTAGGAGGTGCCACCTCCTGGAAACACCAGAGGTACTGTAAACAAAGCCCCTAAAAGATGGCTTTCTCTGATCAAAGTCTGCTTTCTGTAGCCTGAGGACCAGGAAGGAAACACCAGCACCTTGTGAAGGTAGAGTAGGGGCTTAGATCCCCACCGTCACCAGCGCTTGAGCCATCCACAGTTCTATCAACTCTCAAACAGTCTCACATTCCTCTCCTCTCTATAACTTCACTTTGCTTATTTTTTGTTCCATTCGGGAATTACCACCTTTCAACATTAAACACAGTGATGGATTTATTAACATACAATTTTCTCCCCAAGGAGAACATGAGCTGTATGAAGAGAAGCAACTCTCTATTCTGCTCATCACAATGCCCCAACATCTAAAATCATGCTTGACATATAGTGTACATTTAATAAATAGTTAGTAAATGAGTTAACTCAAAGGAAAAAATGTTTCCCTCAATAATAACAATAATGTTAAAAGTGATAAAAAGTTAATAATGATTTGTTAGATCACAAGATATTGTGCTATAAGTGGAGAAATACTACCATCCCTCAGTGAAAGTGGTATTTATTTTCTGAATTAATATGTCAGTTTTTATATTATTGTATTTAACATGCTTTCTATTAGAATGCTATCATTTCTAGAGGAGCATACTAATATGCAAAATAAGCAACTATGCAAGGTCACACCATTCAGATATTTTGACTTGGAGTTGAACTTATGCCTGTGTATTTCTCAGGAGTTCTGATTTTTGACTCTCTCACTGGTGGTAGACAGTGAGGACTCATAGGCACCAATGATTATCTGCTATAGAATCACATAAACCTGATTTTTAAAATGTGTCCTTCTACATTCCTAACTCACAAATTACAATTCATTAAACTTTCATTAAATTTTGAGATCTTTTTTAACTTTTTGGATTTCTGATACAAAGTCAAACCAGCAAATCAGAAAAACAAAGAAAAAATACTTAAACATGAATATACAATTAGTATTTGCTAGACATTCTGCTAAAAGTTGACATAGATTATCTCCTATTATATTTTCCTAAGTTATATATTATTATTACTTTTCTCATATTATAAGTAAAGAAAATAAAAATAGGAAATCTACTTGTTTAAGTGTAAATAGCTGGCAAAAGATAAAGCAAAGATTTGAAGGTACACCTTTTCCGTTATGTTGTGTTAGCCTTTAAGTTACATTACTTTATGACATCATTATGCTACTTCCAAAATCCAGATACTCTTTTTAGGGAAGAAAGAGAGACTCTCTTTTCCTTTTTGTTCAGAAATAATGTACAACTGTGTTTCTTATCAAAAACAATTCACACATGGAAATTGAGTAATCAGAGGAATTTTTTAATGATTCTATCAGAAGGAAAACAATCAGAGACAGTGTAATACCACAGAAGGGTGATAACAGGACAGTTTCTATTACCAGGGTCAAGGGAGTTAAGCGAGTCTTGTGTTATTAGGAATGGTAAAGTGTGAACAGCATGGTCTGGTCACAATCCTGGTGTGCATTGGTAGAAAGCAGCAGGAAGAATGATGAAGTCCCTGTCAAGTTCTTTCTCTCGAGCTCTGAAGAGAAAATAACGACGGAAGACAAGGTATCCCATTTGTGTAACCTCTCCAGACACAGAGCACACTAAAATAGGCTGAAGAGGGTATCAGGAGGAAAACACAGGAGACACTATGAGAGGAAGGTAACTTCCACAAAAAACCTGGGGTTGATAAGATGGAGAAGAATTCAGTTGGAATCAAGGTAGCTCTAGAGAGGGAATACTGAAAACACCAGGGGACCACAAATTTTCACGCCTACACATTGGAAACAAAGGCCTCTGCTCACAAGAGCATGAAAAAAGGCTCACAAGAGTGTCAAAAGACATTGATTCAGTTAGCTGAATTGTCATAGTCGTCCAAGCTAAATATCCAGGATAACTAAGAATTTTGTGCACAGCATCTACAGGATGACATCAAAATGTCTTGTTCCCTAATCCTAATTCTTTCCTCTGAGAGCAAAAGTAAAAATATGTGTCTGTGACGAATTATTATTTTAAGACAACTTCTAATCCTCTATAAATTCTTTAGAGTGAATATATTAATGCAAAATCTGATCTATCTAAAGGCATTATGATCTAATTTTATAAAGACGAATTATAGCATATAAAAATATTCATTCATTATATACCTTTTTGCCTTCACGTTCTACTTAAAGAACCTT
>RJWT010001832.1:0-44759 GCA_004365215.1 Cuniculus paca | reverse complement strand
ACCTGAAACAATTCAAAGAGATATCCAGGAAATTAAAAACTCCATTAAAAGCTGGCAAAACCATTTGAAAGAAACTGAAGATAGACTTACAGACCTTGAAGACAAGTTTGCAGCTTGCAAAGGCCAGGGATTTAGCTCAGTGGCCTAAGCATCTGCCTGGCAAGTGCAAGGTCATAAGTTCGATGCCCAGTGCCGCCAAAAAAAAAGAAGTTTGCAGCTTGCAATCACGAAAGGAAAGATCTCTTAAAAAAAAACAAGGAACCAGGAAGTAACAATTCAACAGCTGCAAGACAACACAAAGAAACATAAGAATAAAAGGTTTGAGTGAAAAATGCAGGGGTCAACACAAATGACATTAAAATTCTATTTACAGAAGCACTAGCAGAAAACATCCCGAACATGGGAAAAGGATGTGACATTCAGGTAAGTGAGTTACACAGAACTCCAGCTAGCTATAACCAAAACAAATCTACACCCAGACACATAATAATCAAGATCCCAGAAATTCAACACAAGAACAGAATGTTAAAAGCTGTGAGAGAAAAGAAACAGATCACTTATAAAGGAAAATCCATCAGAATCATGACAGACTTTTCAACACAAACTAACAAGTCAAGAAGAGCTTCGGGTGAAGTATTGCAAGTCCTCAAAGGAAAAAACTTCCAGCCTAGATTGATGTACCCTGCAAAACTATCTTTCAAACTTAATGGAGAAACAAGATACTTCCATGACAAAGAACAACTGAAGGAATTCATGAACGCCAAACTAAACCTACAAAGAATACTGTAAGACATTCTAGAGAGAGAGAAAAATGACCACGGTTCCAGAAACAATGGCAGAAGAGGATCACCAAGTGGGGCAGGCAACTGAATGAAGGGGAAAACTAGGGAGTCAATGGCAGGAAAATAGCATGGCAGAGATGATCCAGTGCACGTTGGCCATAACCATTAATGTAGATAGCCTTAATGCACCAATAAAAAGAAACACAGGCAGAGTGGATCAGGAGACAGGACCCATCAAGATACTCTATACAAGAAACACACTTAACTAGAAAGAAAATTCATAGACCGAAAGTCAAAGGAGAGAGAACAATGCCCTATGTGACAGGGAGCCAGAAAAAAGTAGGGGCAACTTGCCCATCAACTGCAGAGTGGCTAAGAAAGACATGGCATTTTATGTGGTAAAACCTACTCATCTATAAAGATAGCCTCAAGTCTCTTGTAGGTAAATGGACACAACTTGAGATCATGCTCATGGATGAAACAGTTCAGACTCACATGGGTGAACATCATTTTTCTCCCTAGTATAAAAAAGGTAAAGAAGTTAGTGGGATCCAAAATGCACAACACATATTGTGAATGTGAAAGGGGAGTAAATGTCTAAAAAGGGAAGGCAATGGCCATTGTTAATCTATTATCATGTTTTGAAACTCATTGTTTTCATTGTTCTGTTTAGCTTGGTTTTGTTCTGTTTTGTTTGATCTTACTATATTTGACGGCATGGGCAGCTATTTCAAAGATAACAAATTATATTATGGTAGCCAGTGATTTCCTATTATCTTGTTTTGAAGTTCTGTATTGCTTTCATTGTTGTGTTTGCATTGGCTTTATTCTGTTGTATTTTGTTTGATTTCATTATGCCTGATAGTATGGGCAGTGATTTGGAAGATAACAAGAGGCATTATGGTAGCCATTATTCATTTCCTTTTATCTTGTTTTGAAGTAGTGTACCATGTCCATTGTTTTGTTTTGATTAAATCTACTGTTTTATTTCATTTGGTTTTATTCTCTTCAAAGTAAAAAAAAAGAAAACATATATTTTTAAGTGAAAGGCAGAAGTTTAGCAAATTTACAATATATTATAGAAAAGTATAGTTTTATGATACTGAAATATAAATGGATTTCTCAGTGAGGCTCAATGACAAAAGTGTATTACAATTTAGAACATTCTGCAAATAGTGGTCAAAACAACCAGTGGACCTCACCCCAGAAAGAATGGCTACTATCAAGAAATCAAGCAATAACAAATGCTGGAGGAGCTGTGGGGAAAAAGGAACCCTTCTCCACTGTTGGTGGGAATGCAGACTGGTGCAGCCACTGTGGAAATCAGTGTGGAGATTCCTCAAAAAAATAGGATTGGAGGTCCCATTCAACCCAGTTATTCCCTTCCTGGGTATCTTCCCAAAAGAATTAAAAACATCATACCACTGTGATATATGTACATCTATCTTTATAGCAGCACAGTCTGTAATAGCCAGATCTTGGAAACAACTTGAATGCCCAGCAACTCAGAAATGGATAAAAAAGATGTGGTATTTTTATTCAATGGAGTACTACTCAGTCATAAAGAAGGATAAAACGGACACTTTCATAGGTAAATGGATGCAACTTGAGAACATATTCATTAGTGAAAAAAATAAGGCACACGTGTAAACATTGTATTGTTTCATTAGTGTGACAAGCTGAAAGAAAAAACGTATGCATATGTGTATGTGTATGTATATAAAAGATAGTTAAAATTGTTATACTACTGATTTGAGTTCACTAAGAGAAAGATTTGTACTGGCATTGTTCAAACATTTGAAAGCAGATATCTTGTGCCCAGAGTAAATGATTTGGGGATGGCAATGTGCAATGTTTGTACCCTTGCTGCCCCCTGGTTGACGTGCCTTGAAATTTTGTTGTAGTTTTTTTCTTCTTCTTTTTTTGTTTTTTCTTTTTATTCTTGAAATAAAATGAATTTGGGAGAAAAAAAAAAAACCAATGCAATAGACGCTATTTTCAAACTCTGTATCTTTTAAAATACTACTACTTAAATATAACATCTATAAATATGGAAAATATAAATAAGACAGTAGAAAAATATAAATTATATTAAAAATTATATTTTTACTAAACATTTGTAATCAGGGACATATTCATTCAAAGATTTACTAGATGCTATTTTTTCAACCACTTAAAACTTAGAAAACGAAAACAAAAATGTTGATGAACAAAAAGTTCATCAACAGGTGAGTAGATACATTACAATATAATTACACAATGGAATATTCTTTGTATTTATATTCCCTAAGGGAATACTTCAAGTAATAAAAGTTTATAAACTATATCTAGAAAGTAGAGTGTTTTATAAAAAATCATTTTGTACAATAAATACAATATAAATGAGATAAAATTCAAAACAATTATGCATATTGCATATGAATTTATATAAATGTATAACTTTTTTTTTTTTTTGCGGCACTGGGGATTGAACTCACGACCTCACGCTTGCCAGGCAGGCACTTAGGCCACTGAGCTAAATCCCCAGCCCATAGAACATATTTTAAATTCATTATAGTAAGTACCAAGTTTATCATTTTGTTTATAATCATATGTACATAAAGAGAAAGAATGAAATTATGGATGCTTACACAGGGGATACAAATTAAACATCCGGTATTTGCTGTAAAATATTTTAAGCCAAGTATGCAAAATATTTGCTTTGAGAAAGTTGGGCATTGGATACAAAGATGATGATTAGCTTATTCTCTATAATTTGGTAGGGCTGTAATGTTTCATGCCAAAAAAAGAGAAAAACAAAATGAAAAATATTACCCCCAAAAAAATATGCAGACAAAATTTAAAAGTTTTAAGATTTAATTTAATACTCTAATTAATAAATGTTTCATTGGTACAGAAAACTTCAGCAAGATGCAGATTTCTACATTTTTCCATAGAATCAAAACTGAGTTTATTTTTAATGCCACAGTCTGAGTGTTCTAACTTCGCCCTCCAGTGGAGTCCCGGCTAGGGCTCAGACACTTACGCAAGGGTGTGCAGACACAGCACAGGAGCCTCGAGAGAGGAAAGGGAAAAAGCCTCCTGTACTATGTCCGGCAGGTGTCTTCTCACCTCCTGGCCAAAAAATCAAGTTCCTCTGGCAATGGACTGAAAATATCAAAAATAGAGTATCTGTTACGTGATAGTTTGGCAGATAGATAGATAGATAGACAGATAGATAGATAAATTTGAAGTTATCAAAAGGCTTTTCTGTATTTCAACAGCCACTTCTAAGAGGTGGAAGGCAAGTCAACTAATTGCTGACCCTTGAGAATAAAACTGTCTTCAGTGTTGATGAGAATACTCTTAAAATTTTACAGTAACTGTCAATTCTTGGCCTTCTGTTACAGTCTTATAGGAAATATTTACAAAATACTACATTTTGACATGAAATATATAAGGTAGTTTTTAATGATGAATAGTTTAAAAACATACTTAAATTGCAAAGAGTAAATTCTTCTAAATTGGACGACTGTTGATAGACAATAATTGTTCAAAAGAAGGTTCTTTTAAGAAAATTACAAATTCACCCTAACACTGTAGAAATAGTGACTTCTTGAGTCTTTAAAGAAATTGCAAAGGCAGTAAATTATCTTAGGAGTTGCATGTATTAAAAAGGTCAGCTTCAGCTGGGAATTTAGCTCAGCAGCATAAGCGCCTACCTGACAAGCACAAGTCATGAGTTCGATCCCTCGTACAAAAAAAAAAAAAGGTCAGCTTCAATTTTCTCATACCACTCTAGGAAACAGAAAAGTATACTGTTTAGTAGTTAGCGTTTAACACTGAGATTCTGGAATATTACACGTGAGATGGGTATACAGAATGTTCATAATATAACAAAATACTTCCACATTTACTATAAAATAATCATTATAATACAAATTCAATTATTAGGCAAGATATAGAGATGTAATAATACCTCAAGCTAAACAATGAATTGTAGACCTGCTTTGTATTGGTCATGAACAGAGCAGACAGTAAGGAAAAAAAAAGATAAATAATGTGCAGAAGAGCTGTTTTTCAAATCGCTTCTTAAAACAAACTACAGTGTAAAATTATGATTCTATCACGTACCAAAAACCTATCTTCTTAATGGCACTATATAAAGACACACTGACTGATCAATTACCTATCAAAGCAAAACAGCACAAAAGTATCTGGTGCCACGCACAGCATTTTGTAACATCAGTTCAATCAAGAACATTTATTGTAAGGAACTACTGTGCAGAGTAGTAGAGTCCTACTTCTCCAAGAGTCACTCTGTGTTTCATTCTCCAGACTTAAATGCATTTTTTCATGTAATAAGTATTTTTCTTTCAGAAATTTATATTTGTGAGAGTGTACTTTGCAAGCAACATATAGTTGTCAACCAAGTTACGTTTGTCAACCAAAATTTATGGGAGGGTGACAAAACACTTCATCATTATGTGAAATAAAACTATAATGGCATAAAATGCCTCGGTTATACTAGTTTATCTTTTCAGATATCTTGATGATGAAAGTGAAAGATGCTCAAACTACCACATGAAAAGTCAAGCTGTTGTACTGAGTAAGAGATAAAGGCTATGACAGCAATTCTAGGCTCCTTGTCTTATGCCCATCAAATGAATATATATGCTACTGTTAGAAAGCTGCACTTGATACTGTTAATAACTTTTTGCTAACTACTGGGAAAGACACATTCTTAAAGGTAAGTGTTTTCTGGAAATCACCTGTTAGGCTTTAGAAGCCATAAATAAATGGCTTAATAAGAACATCTAATCAATCAGGAATCACAGCCATGCTTTGATTAGGAGAAAATGGCATAACTACTGCCCTCGAGACACATGAAGAACTGCTTTTGGTCTTCAGGCACCTTCTCAGCAAGCGAGTTTAGAGCCCGACTGCTCTGGCCATGGTCCACGCCCAGCATCTCAGAACAAGCCACTGGGAAGTGGCAATGAGCTCCGATCTTGTTGAGCACACCTATGTCCTGAGATTTCATGGGTATGGGCAAGAGAATGAACAGACTCTCATAACTGGAAAGTGCATACAAAATACTTTAGAAAAAAAGAGTGGCACTTACAGAAATGTGTAAGTGGAAACCAAAAAGAAACACAGAAATCAGGCATGTCCCAGGTCAGCTGGAGCACACGTTTTTAAACACAGGAAATACATTTCAGAGTTGCTGCAGATTAAATAATAAAAAGCCTCCAAATTAGGCTAAAGAGTTTCATTTTATCCCTTATTACAACAAACAGTAACTAATTTAGTCCTTATAGTCCTATAAAGTCACTTTTACTATTACCTCTATTTTACTATTTTTACATTAGATAAATTGAAGCAGACAGGTTATTACTAGGAAATAGTAGACTGAGATTCTTAGCCAGAAGTTTACTGGGATTTATCTCTCTAAAAATAACATTACTAAAACTGGGTTTTACTGTGATTAACTATGGTTCTTATGCTAGATAGACAAAGATAAAAAGCACTGATTGTCTATCATTCCAAGAATGAAATAAAAGAGGAAGAAGGATGCCTTAATCTCATGTTGAGAGCTCCTGTCAGAAACGATTTGGTACAGTGATAAATTCCTAAAAGTCACAATAAAAAAATTAAAACAAGGCATACACTGTAATAATCACATATTACTTTAGAAAATTATTTAATATTACAGGTTGAAAAAAAGAACTATGATTATTCTGTTAGTAGACTCACAGATAGTTTCTTGAATAGATTTTTTTAAAAAGTCAAGATATCCAGACTGTTATTTCCTAAAACTGTTGTGTACACTATATATATATATATATATATATATATATATATATATATATGTATTTTTTTTTTCTGGCACCAGGGATTGAACTCATGACCTCGCACTTGCCAGGAAGGCGCTTAGGCCGCTGACCTAAATCCCCAGCCCTTGTCTTTTTGAGACAGGGTCTTGCTATGCCATTCAGGCTGGCCCTGAGCTCACTTTGTAGCCCAGGCTGGTCTCGAACTCACAGCAATCCTCCTGTCATGCCTCCCGAGTGCTGGGATTATAAGCGTGCACTACCAGGCCCAGCTTGTGTATACTATATTTAAAAACTAAGATAATTTTGTGTAAATCAATCAAAATACATTTTTGTTCTTTATTTCTCTTGAGAGTAAACTCCAATACACAGAGAACCCAGTAATCGAGGTGATAGGTCTACACAGACCTGATGTACACACATTCTAACATACTAATGTGAAGTGCTGAGTAATACAACTGAAATTCTTAATGGAATGTACATATCATGGGAAATAAGTTATACTATGTAGGGAAAGAAGTGGAGAGAAGGAAGTAAGCAGAGAGGAGCTTTTAAATTTTTAGCCAAAAAGAACTCTGACTTTCGCCAAATTGGCAAAATTTTCTTAGACTGCTGTCTAGCATTGCTTGCTGCTATCCCATTGACTTAAATGGTGAAAAGCAGAAAGGTATGCCCACTGAAAATGTATGTTCATCAAGCAAACAGGTGGAGTTACATATCTGCCTTGTCCTTTGCAGCATTCCAGACTACTGAATTTTATAAAGTTGTAAAAATTAAGCCTTTCTCTTCCTACGGGGAAAGGGCCAATACCTTGTTCTTATTTGAGAGGACATTTAAGAGACCAAAGACAACTATAGAGAAAACCAATTGAGATGGAAAGGCCATGGGCTAGACTCCAAATAAGGATTTCCAGCTTCTCTCTGCCCTAAAGGATGGAAATGACACTAAGTCTGAGTCTTGGGTATTGCTCTATTGTTTCACTTACCTCATCAAATCACTGCAAAAATTCTTAACACATGAAAGTACTTTCTACACAGGTAACGTAAACAATGAAGACTACTATTTTAGAAGCTAATTCCTTGATCTTTAAACACAAAATTTGAGGTCAGACATCAGAATTCTTATTTCCAGTTCTGCAAATTACTAAATGTTTGATCATGGACCATTCACAACTCCTCCAAAATACACTTTATTCCATTATAAAATGCAGATAACCTACTCTGTGTTTATGTAAAAAACACTGCTTCAGCATTAAATTAGATACTGCAGGTAGAATACAAAAGCAATATAAATGTAGGATAACAAACTGAAAATAGCATTCATTAAATGCTTCTTATAATTCAAGCATAAGGGCAAGAAAAAATTTAGCAATTAACTTTTCAGTTTGTTAATCAACTGTGATGCTCCTTCACTTTTGCAGATCACCTGGTATTTAACAAGAATTATACTCTTACATGCCCTCAAAGAGTCTATCCTTCTCTTAAATTTTGTAATTTTTGAGGTCTTCCTGTAAAAACTGCTTATTCAAACTCTAAATCAAAACTCAGGAACACGAAGGCAAATCAGTAACTCTCTTCAATATTAAACCCTTCCTTTGTGTTCTGGGTGCTACAGTACCCCCCTTTCTCTGTGAGAGAAGCAGGCCAAGTACCTCACTGGAGCCATGGTGCCACAGACAGGACTGAGCCCTAAAATTTAACACCATCGTAGAAAACCAGTGGACAGCCCACAGTTTGAATGCAGCAATTAAGAGGTAGTTTCCACTAAACAAACAAACACACAAATCACTCTGAAAGCATCCAGTACCCTCTCGAGTTACTCTTGTGTAAGGCAGAGTTTGGCTTCTGCGAGCCTACACTCTCAAATCTCATGGTGTTTACAAACAACTGTGAATACCATTCCTGACACAGTTTTATTTGTAGGTTTGTTCCTACTCATGTTTCACAAAGCAAGCTCTCAGTTTCTCAGTGCAAACATTTACCATTACAAGGAAGAAAAAACCGTCTCCCTTTGCAATCTGGCTTAACCCCTGGCATGTTTAATAAAATATCTCCAGGAGATAAATGTGACTCATTGCTTCCTACCTGCTTTGCCAGGCTATGGTAATTTTTAGAACTCTCAGGTGGAACGGCAGATTGTACTTCCTCTTTCTCTGTCTCTCCCCCCCCCCCCCCCTCATTCTGCTTCAAGCATGACGCTGAAAACACCACAATTAATGGTTGGGTCTGCTGATACACGTACACCTTCTCCTTAACCTAGGTGGACCTTTGTAACTCTATCACAAGAATGCAGAGGTAAGCGTGCTGTGTGACTGGAGAAGTTAGAATGTAGAAGGCGAGTGACTCCATTCTGGCTCACCCTCTAACTTCTGCTTCTGAGAGTCCAGGCTACACGAAGACCTTCCTGTGAGCCTTTGCCAAGTCTCTGTCATCTGATGAGTGAGGGAACAAGACCAGGAAATCCCTGAAAAACAACTGGTGATTACTGCAGCTTATCCCTCAGCCCTGGGGATTGAACTCAGGGCCTTCAAGACGAGCTGTACCCCCAGTCTTTTTTTTTTTTTTTTTTGAGACAGGGTCTCACTAAGTTGCCCACCTGCCAAAGCTGGACTTGAACCTGTAATCCTCCTGCCACAGCCTCCCAGAGTACAGAATGAGAGGCATATGCGGCCATGCCCGACAACTGTTACTGTTTTTAAATGACTAAGTTTTGGAGTGATTTGTTAACTGATATAGATCTGGAAGGCTGCCTAGACTTCGGAATATCAATTTGTAACTAGACATAAGGCAGTGTGCAACCTCCCATCCTCTCTGGCCAATTTTTTATTGACAGAAAATAACCACTCTGAACTTCACATTTTCATCACTGATGTTACCACTAGGGAAGAAATAAGAAAATCCCTAAGAGGGCACTATTATGAATTCTTAACTGTTGAAAAAAGCCTCCAGATTGTTTTGGAGAGACCTAAATAGTTTTGTATTATGTTTTCAACTATATTTCTCTACCAGGATTCAAAGAACATAATTTTTGTTATCAGTATCAGTGTTATGTTTGGTTTTAATTCTTAAAATTTATTTCCTTTTATAAATGAAATATGGAGGGCTGGCAGAAAATGCATGGTATTATAAAACCCAGACCCTTCTACTCTGGATTCTCTCGCAATTAAGATTAGACTTAAGTCATTGAATTTAAGTTTACATAAATTCTCATTGCATGCAATGTATGTGAGGAAGACAAATCCTCTGAAACAGTTTTATTCTTTCTGTTTTCACTCTTAAAATTCCATCTGTACCACCCTACTGACCAAGGGCCCGGCTTAAACTCTTCATGGTGGATAAATGAATCTGCAGACAGCTCTCTTGGGGCGTGCCAGCTGGAATATTTCCACTTCAATCTGCTAAATGACATAGCACTGTAGCCAACATAAATTAATCTTATCTTTAGGTTAGTATTATCTTTTCATATATGTTTCAGTTCTCTCAATTATAAAATGAGATAACTAGCTTCTAAGGTTTATGTGAGAATTAAAGGAAAATATACGTACTAAATTGAGATACTTCTATAATTACTATTATATACCTTATTTTCACAATTATATCTAACCTCTATCTCAGCAACTTGCTTTCCTCACCATACTATTCATTGTGTGCAATCACTTAATAATCATTATGTGGATTATATAGAGTTAGAAAAGTTCAGGACATTAAATTAGCAAATTAGTTACCTGAAGGTTATTTATCTGAAAGAAGCTATGCAAGTTTAAGAGAGGACTACAAAATCACGACACGCAAAATGATAATCCTCTCCCAGTATTCTATGTAGAATTTATTAATTCTAATAAAATACTTAGAAATTCATGAAGTGAGGTTATGATGGTATAAGTAGGACAAGAAGCAATTTTAGAAACTGCATCTGATAGAGGTTCAGTGAATCATTTCCTTCCCTTGAAAGCTGAAGCCCTTTCTCTGTGTTTAAAAACATTAAAGGCAAGAAAATAAAGTTCAATTTGGCATTCTCTCTGCACTCTAAAGGACAAAGGCAGATGATGGCTTGGACACTGCGGTAAGGGTCAGGATTATATCTAAGTAATGTGGTGGAAGCGCCTCAGTAATCTGAAGGTGATGAGGAATCACATAAAATAAGGATCATAAACATAAGCTTACTTTATGAAAAAGCAAATTTCCATTTGAATGCTCCTAATCTGTACTATCATAAAGCTTCCTTGGAAAAGAGAAGGAAGAATTTTTAAAAAGCGTGAATTACGTTTATAGAAAAGAACCTTATCAATACTTTAGTATCACAGGAAAAGCAATAGCGAAGCTTTATCTTACAATGCAATCATATAAAATGTATCTACAGTAATGTTGTGAAGAATGATTTAGAATTTAACTTTTTTTACACTTTTATTCATTTGTAGCAATATTCTGACTGTATTATAATACAAATTTTTATAATTAAAATGCTATTTAGAAATAAATGTTTCCAAATTCATACTTGTATCATGTTCACACTAGTGTCATGTATTACAGTGAAAAACTGAAAGTCCCCAAAAAGAAATGAAATTATAGATCATTCACTCAATGTGAAATTATATAATAAGTTACTAAGAATTATTGTGACAAAATTTATAATGCACAATTTAAGGAGAAAAAAAGACAGTAAAAGGACATATATAACTGAACAATAAGATCACAAAAAGAAATATAGTGTAGTAAGAGAGGGAAAGTATGTCAAAAGCTTCCTTAGATTTCAAGTTTATAGCTACTTGTCCTTTCACATTTCTTTTAATTTTTCCAAATATTTTTAATGGAAGTTAGACCTTTTATACTGAAGTATTTTAAAATTAATCACCACCTTTTTTACTTCCTCTCTCTTCTTCCTTTCTCTTCATTCAATTTTTTTTTCTATAGTTAATGTTAGCATAGTAATTAAGAGTTTGAGCTCTAGGCTCCAAAAGAACAGGGTTTAAATCACAATTCATAATCTTACAGGTTCCTAAGCCTATACAAATTAGCCAACATGTCCACCTATGACAACTGGGAAAATTAAATGCATTATTAGAAATTAGTATGCTGGACCCAAAGTAATCACTCAAAAAGTGAAATCTCTCTTTTGTATTCTCTTGACTGTCACACAAATCACGTATGTTCTTTTTTTATCTTTTTTCACAGTTCAGTATTATTAACAGAGGCACAAGGAACACAAATGTTACTCAACCAAAGCAAACACTTGTGTGTCCTTTCATGTCACACTGACCTATGCAAAAAAATGTGTGAAAGTTCCAGGACACAGCGTTCATAAAATGATAAAGAGAAGAAATGCACACAACCAAAAGCTACCTTGTAAAGAATATTGCCATTATTTCTTTCGTAGTATTTTATTTCCTTAGAACTGAACTAATGTATCTGCCAAAAGAGTTACATTCTGACATGATGGGGACCCAAGGTCATTCTCTAACCTCAGAGAAACAGTCTTTTCCTAGTTCCTCTTCTTTTTCCCCAGAGTTCAGAGCCTTTGCTGAGATTTCCTGTGCTAGAAACTTCTCAATATGAACACTGCAAGGCTTTAAACAAGGACATTTGAGAAGAAAACACAGAAACTTTCCTGTTTGGATTTCTTTATTGAACTTTCAAAGCACACCCTTGAAACACTTGACTTCCTTGTCTTCTTCCAAGCCTAAAATTAAACTTCAGGCTTTCACGTGCACCAGCATTCCCCCAATCAGCTGTCAATTTGTCATTTTGCCTGTCCCTTCAAACTCCACCCCCTGTCAAACCTAATAAAAGCCCATGGCCTCTTTGTCTGTCTCAGAGGAGTCTCGCACGCTTCTGCAGCCCTCCCATGCCCACAATAAAGGCGGGTTTTATTTTCGTTTTTTTCCTTTTTCTGCTCTTATTTCTCTACTGTGCCAAGAGAAAACCTAACAGCTATATGTGAATCATATTCATATGAACTCAAGAATATGCAATTATTCACCTACTTTGACCATTTCTTGAAATTCATGCTTTTTTAAAAAGTCTCTCAAGAAAAAAAAAGTCTCTCAACACAGAAAAATCAATTTTTAAAAAAAAAGATATTTGCACTTATGAAGAGTTCTCCAGAGGAAAAAAAACAGTATGATACATATGCAAGACAGTTGGTGGTAGTTCTACTTTGTTCTTTTTTTCGGATTTCAACTTACTAAATGTGGGCCTCCCATGTCAGAACAGGCAATATGCTTTACTCAGTCTATCAATTCAAAAGTTAAATTTTTCCCCCTCCTCCCCACACACACTGTCTCTGCACAGTAAAGGAAACAAAAGAGTGGAGAGACAACTTACAGAATGGGAAAAAATGTTTGCATGTATACATCTAGAAAGGGGTTGGTATCCAGAAAACAGAGGGACTCCAAAGCTTAACAGCAAGGAAAAAAAAAAAAAAAAGAATAACAGCTGACTAAAATAAGGGTATTAGAGCTAAATAAACAGTCTCAAAAGAATATAAAAATGGAAAACAAGTACACAATAAAATGCTCAATATCACTAATAATTAGGGAAATGTAAATGAAAACCATTACAGAATATCACCTCATTACAGTAAGAATGACTAATACAAAATGTCTAAGATTAAAAAAGACTAAGATTGATAAAAGTACTAAGACTGGAAAAAGGAAACTGTACACTGCAGATGGAATTGTGAACTAGTACGCACATTCTAGAAAACAGCATAGAAGGTCTTAAAAATTAAAAATAGAACTATCACATGACCCAGCAACCTCACTGCTGGATATACATTCAAAAGCAATGAAGTGCGCATGCTGAGGAGACGTCTGCAGCCCGATGCTGTACTATTCCTAACAGCCCAGAAATGGAACCACCTGAGTGTCTATCGACTGATGAATTCATGAAGAAAACGTGGTACATACATATGGTGGAATACGATTAGCCAAAAAGCATGAAATTCTGCCATTTGAGCCATCATAGATGGAACTAGAGATTTTCATGTTAGGTAGGGAAAAAAAACACCACAGAAAGACAAATATTATGTGATCTCACTTATATGTGGAATCCAAAAAGTTGACCTCACAGAAGTTAAGAATAGAACAGTGATTACCAGGATTGATGGAGTGAGGGGGTCTGATGAGAGGCTGGCGGGGGTACTAAATTGCAGTTAAATAGAAGCAAGAAATCCTGGTGCACTGTCCCACTGAAGTGGCTGCAGATAAACAATAGCGTACTGTAGGTTTCAAAACACTAGAAGAAAGGAGTTCAAACATCTCAACACAAAGAAATGACAAATATTTGAGAAGAAAATAACCTGATTTAAACATCATCCAATATACATATGCATCGAACATTACATGATTATCTTACTAATATATACAATCTTTATGTATTGGTTAAAAATAAAATAAAGTATCTCAAAATTTGATTTTTTCTATAAAATAAGTAAATCAAATTGGTGATGGGAAGAAAGATAAAGACTTAATAGATAAAAAATATTATCTAGCAATTTTCCTGGCTTGGAGTGAACAGCTACATAACACAATTATCATATTAAAGTCTAGGTAAGGAAGACCTCTTTTCCAATCATTTAAGCACTAAAGAACACCCACTTAACCTGTGACACGAAATTAAAGAGAAAATCATAACCTACCTATTTATCCTAATTTCAATCAATCACTGCTTTTGTGAGCATGGTTTATTTGAAAGCAGGTCCCTTCTGGGAACCTGGAACAAAGTGAAATGAACACTATCCAGTGATTTTGCTTTTATGGTAACAAAAAGGAAAGGGTTAGGATGACTATCTGTAAACAAGAAGTACTCTAAAGTATATGAGACAGAAAACAGGAAGATTTCTAGGTCACTGCAGACAGAATAATGACCAAACTGCAAAGTGCTTCTCTACTTTCAAAAAGTTGATATGTAAACCTGAACCAACTTCATCTTTTGAGCTATACTAAATTATTACCTTGGTATTGTGTCTTGGTTATCTTTCTCTCATTGCTGGGACAAAATACCTGACATCCCAAATTAAGGAAGGAAAGATTTATTTAGCTCAGTATGTGAAGGTTTCAGTCCAGAATTAGCTGGATCCAAGGCAGGCTGGCATGGCACAGGGGCAACACTTCAAAGCGGTAGAAAGACAGCAAAACTACAAGAGCAAAAGGCGGGGGCTAGCAGGGGTAGAACAAGCCTTATTCTGTAAGCAGGCTACTCCCCTCAGGTGAGGCTCAGACTCACACCATCTCCGTGTCTTCCTCTTGCACAGGCTGATGATATGTACAAAGTAAGGACCCTGGATCCCTGCTGAATGGCTTAAACTTCTGACCTTCTCAAACTGACACAATGAACAGCCTAGAGCACCAAGGGCTTGTCCTATACACCCCAGGATGTAGAGCTGCCTTACTTTAGTTAAGCTTCTAGAGGTCTCAAGTTGACACAATGTATCAACCACAACAGAATTCAAGGAGTTTTACTTCCAAGTGTTAATTCAGGATTATACTTTACATTCTGCTTTCCCCATGTAGAATATGAAGTATATTAATCTATTAAAATTATTAACTTATCGAACTATTGAAAACTATAGTATTTTTTCACACAAAAATGTTTTTAAAAGTATAAATTATCTCAAAATTACCAGTTTTCAATGAGAATGATTCCTATGAAAGTTTTCAGAAAGGAGAGAGATGTTTATTCATTCAGTAGCAGGGAAAAGGTGTGCCTTATAGTTTGTCTCTTTTGTCTAACAAGACTAGAATTTGCAAAGTAGAAGAGAAAAACTAAAACACTTGTCTCAAATTTTTTTCTTTCAAGAATTCTTTTAATTTAGGTTGAATATGGCAATTTGCCTAGGAGAAGGAAATGTATTCTATTAGCAAATGTGATGCAAAACAATGAAATCCTCAAGTACACACAACAAAGGAGAGGTTTAAATGTTAGACTTTCCTCTAAAGAATGCTAGGACTGTAAGAGCTTTGGGGTGATTCTAGGATAAGCTACATCTTGAATGCAGACCGTGTCAAGATTACCTGTATTAAATTATGTATTATGTTTCATCTATGCTGTTGATCAGTAAATTGTTTTTAAATCCGAACAGTCTTCTCTGACTTTTTCAAGCTAACATTGAATAAATTTGTAATGGTAAGTCTATACGATGATTTGAAAAAGTCAAGAGATGGACTATATGCTTTATAGTATAGGTACAGAATATTTTTGATGTATGATTTTACTAGTATCACAGAATTCATAAAGCAGTAGAAACAGAAGCTAAACGACCTTACATTTGTCTAATTTGTATTCTTCTGGGTGAAATGTTAGATCATAAGCAAATTCAATAGGTTACCTTTTCTAACAATTATATAACATGGGAAGAACTTAAAATTTCATTTGAAAATAGCATTTTCAATGTTTCTCCCTGTAAGTTTATTTGTCTGTAAATTTAACATGAACTTAAACATATTTAAAAAAATCAAATACCACTTTTTACCTCCTGACTTATATAGATCTGCTCTCAGTGTTCCTATTTTAGTTTCAAAACAATAACACATTACTGAATTAAAAAGAATCACTTAGAACACTGGGCAAATCAATGCTATTTATAAACTCCTATAAACATTTATATACAGTAATTAATATGCTGTTTATTTTTATAGAAAAAATGAACACATAAATTATTCAGTTGTAAATATGAAAGACTAAAACAAGTCACTTTATTTGTCAGTGTGTTTCATTAAAACTAGGCAACCAGGAACCTTCATAAACAGACAAAAGCATTAGAAATCAGCAACCTTAAAAATATGAAACAAGGTTGAATTAATAAATTGCAAACTTCACTGTAGAAATACCTCAAAGTTATATAGTGTTTTATAGTTTTAAAAATGTATTTCTGAAGCTGGCACAGTGGCACAAGCCTGTAATCCTAGTACTCTGGATAGGAAATTCAAGCCCAGCTTGGGTTACTTATGCAGTGCTGCAAAAAAAAGATTTATGTGTATTTCTGATTGTTTATCAAAATAAATCATAGGTAGATAAGTTGTGATGATCATTACTTCACTAAAATGAAACTGAAGCTGGGAAATAAAAGAGAGTTGGAATTCAAAGCTCACAGTATCTAGATTCTTCCTGCCTTCCCGTGCTGACTCTGCACACATTAGCTCTGAGACACTACACAAGTCACATTACCTCAGTAAGCCTAATTTTTCATTTGTAAAACACAACGATAATAATTTTTACTCTGACTTATAGGAAGCATGGTATGAAATAGTATGTTGGACGTAATTAGTAGAGCATTGCTTGGTTGCACCTGCAGCATTTTTATGATTAGCATTAGCATCATTGTTACCATTCAATTGAGTAGCACAGCCAGAGGTAGAACTGAGGCATCTTATCTGCTGCACCTCAGGCGTCCTATCTGCTACTACTAAATTAGCTCAAGAAAGGTCACAGCACTGTAGCAATGAAAAAGCTCTTCACTTGCAAATGCCCTCAGAATCAACTCAGAAAATATAAGACACCAGATAATAGTGAACCATGGCTAGCTGAGAAATTAAAGTTCAAAGTCTTTCAAATTTAATTTATTCCTCATAAGTTTAAAATTTGTATTACTTTCGCTGCTGTAACAATAGTAAGAAAATATTACAAACAAGCATCTGAGTTTGAAATGATGAAATCTCCTGGATATTTAGCAGGTGAGAGAGAGAGATAATCAGAAATATATTCAATAGCCAGAAATTATTCTAGCTAACATTCCTTAATTCACATACCTAAAGTCATATACAGTCTATTAGCCTTAGCAGTTTACCTTGAACTGATGTAAATGCTCAGGATTTAACTGCTGATCTCTGTTTAGAAAGACAGGCCAAGTCAGGAATGGGTAAACTGGCATACTAAAAAGTGTACTGTCCCTTTGTTCATACTAGCTTTTTCCATTTCCTCTCTTCACATTTTGAGATCACTATCACCTGGACTTTTTCTTTGATATAAGCAAAATAGCTTCTGTATAAGTCACCAATGCATTCAAGATTCCAAAACAGTATTTTTCAGTCCTCACCTAAGGTAGTCAGCAGTGTCTAAACAATTCAATGCTTCCCTACCTCTTCAAACACTGTCACCAGGCTCCTAGACATTGTTAGCCGTTGTAATTACTTTGCTCTATTTCATGGCCTACTTTTCTTTAGTTCTTAAGGTGTTTTTGTTTTTGTTTTGTTTTGTTTTGAGTCCAGGCTGGCCTTGAACTCGCAGTGATCTTCCTAAAAATGCTGAGATTATGGGTGTGTGTCACCGCACCCTGCCCTTACTTTATCAGCTCCTCTTTGTTTTGCTATAATCACTAAGATTTGAGCTTCTTAATCACTAAGATTTGAACTTCCTTTAGGCTCTGTAACTAATCTCTCTTCTCATTCCCTTGCTCTCCACCATACATGAAACTCAGGCAGTCCTATTAATTTAAACACCATCTATATATAAACAGCTTTCTACTCAGACTACTCTTCTGAACACTCAATTTATGTAACGGTCAGTCTACTTGTATATCTATGTGGTTTATGTGTGCGATGCAAAACTTTTGATTTGCCTTCCCACCACTGCCCTGACTCCAGCAAGCACACTGTCTCCAGTCCTTTATATAAAAGCAAACATATTTTTTCCTTTTTTTTTAAATGAAATGACAAATCCATTAAATAGGCTATTAATTAAAAAATTACTGACAATTTAATCATTTCACACAGCATGAGTCAAATTACTGTTTATGCCTTAGGGAGACCTGTAGGCCTAACCACTGCATCTTTTTTTTTTTTTTTTTTTTTTTTTTGAGTCGGGTTCTCACTGTGTAGTTCAGGTTGGCTAGAACTCAAGCTGGCCCCGAACTCACAGCGATCCTGATCCTCCTGCCTCGGCCTCCTCAATGCTGGAATTACAGGTGTGCACCACTATGCCGGGCTCAGCATCTTTATCTTGAGGCCTGGCCTTCTTCAGATGCGCCTGCAGTCACAATTCTGAGGTCTTCATTTTTTTTTTCTTTTATAGCCTTTATTTTAAATTTTAGAACAGTAAATTACCTTTCACAGCAGTGCTTCCTGGTCTGAAAATACAGTACCCCATTTCTGAATGCAAAGATTTAAGAAAAAAAAAATTGAAATGAACATTAAGGCGAACAAATGGCTACTTTTAAGTCTGCTCTTATTTGATTAGGATCAGTTTTTACTTAGAGTCAAATACATGGAATGTTGGCACAAAACTGAAGCTGCTGTAGAAAGATCACAGATGTTCCGTGGGTCATCCAAACCTCCATTTCTCTAAAAACATAACCTTACATGATCTTAATTTTGCAAATTTAAGTGTTGAGAAATGTCTAAGTAAGTAACAATTAAAATAAAATGTTTTATTTGTAAATTATGTACAGAATACGCTTTAGGTTATGACAAGGAGATGAAGAAGAAAGAAGAGCCATCACTTTTAATCAAGTTCTTTGCTTTCCTGCTGGAGATGACCACCTTTCTCTGAATCAAGTGTACAATTCAGCTTGGATTTCCTAAGTTGGAAGGGAGAATTTGTAGCTAAACCAAAAATGTTCCTGCACTGTTACTAGTTGGCCTTTTCCCACCAAATTTTGAACCCTGCTAACTCAGAATCTTTAAGAAATTTCCTGGTAGAAGGGTTAGGGATTTAGCTCAGCGGCCTAAGCACCTTCCTGGCAAGCATGAGGTTGTGAGTTTGATCCCCGGCACCTCCAAAATATACCTAAAGGATAAAAACTATCGCCAAATGAAATTTCCTGGTAGAATTTTATAATGAAAAACAAAAGCATAACTATCAAAAACAATGAGTTTAAGTCTTTTAACCTAAATAAACTGTAAAATGGCTAAAGTATGAATAATCTGAAATGTTGGAGTTTATTCCTTTTGATTAATAGTAAAAAGCCATACAACTATCAAAAATGCTCTTAATCTAAAGGTCATTGTGGAAAATGCATCTTTGATAACTATCAAAATGAGACCTTCTTACTGTAAAATTATGAAATGCATAGAACTTATTAATGGCTTTAGACGTACCAATAATAGTATCAATGTTCTATAAAATGAAGGACTGAATAGAACTGCTTGGCTGTCAAATACTTTCAGCAAATGAACTTAAAGAATGCTTTGAATGCCACATGCACATTATGATGATCTGCCAACATAGAAAATCCAGCCTCTTGCACTTATTCAGTCCCCAAATTAGTCAGATTATGATTTTTCGTGTGAAGATTTAGGTGTTTCTCCATCATCTTCTTCCTCTTCCTCTTCACAATCCCCATCGGTTTGCTGTTCCAGTTCCTCTTTTGTGATCATTTCAAAATCATTCCCATTTCCACTACTGTGCTGGGATCTGTCACCTTCCCTTCTGTCACTACCTGTGTCTGAATGTCGTTCTCCACCTGAGCCTTCTGCTCCATGATTTCCTGCTCCTACTTTTCCTTCCTCATCTTCCTTTTCCTCGCTGTCAGACTTGTGCTGTTTTTTGGTTTCAGAATTTTCATCTTTCATTAAGTCTGCTTTTGGTCCTTTGTATTCATGGGTGCACAGAGGCCTGCAGGAGTCAATGAAGCCCACGTCAGCAGTCAGATTAGGCAAGAACCAAAAGTGGTGCCTTCCTCCAGTTATAAGCCCAGTGACGAGCAACAGAACGCGACGAGCAACAGCAAGGAGAAGCATGCTGGCTACGAAACAGCCCGCGCCCACACTGAGGTAATAAACACCTACTCTCATTTCCGTTGGCCAAAGTGGAAGAGGGTGGCTGCTATTACTGCAATCACAAGAATTAATCTCGTAACAAATGTTTCAGTGTGAACTGGGTCATAGATCCACACACAAACCTCTTGCCATCCAGAAAAACTTGGTCATCACGTGGTTCAAGTTTGAATTTTTTCTTGGTTTCCTTCTTTTTGGGAGTTCCCTCCTTTTCGGAGTCTTCCTTTTCACCATCTTTTTTTTCCCTCTTTTTCCTTTTTTTGTCTTTTCTTCGTGCATACTTTCTTTCTCACTTTTTTCCCCCTTCTCTTCCACTTTCAGCTTTATCTTCTTCTTTCTTTATGTCTTTATCCTATTTCATTTGCATTACTTTAAGAGCTCCGTGAAAAAACTGTTTCTTTAAAAGCCTGTTGCAGTAGTCACCCACAGACTTCTGGTTGTAAATAAAGCTTCCTCTCCTTTCTTGGTTTTTGCCCACTTTGAAATCCAAAAGGCAATCCACTGCTTTTGAAGCAATAAAATAATCAACCCGGTGACCCATCATATTCATGGATTTTGCTGGACAGTTGAATCGAAGATATTTGGCTACAGCCTTCTCTTCTTTAGATGGTTCACCAACTTCCTGGATCCGCTTCCTCTGTCGCCTGCGTTCCGCCATGTTGGCCACTCCCATTTTTGACTGTGTGTAATTATTAATCAAACTTAGCTGCTTATAATAAAATACCTATAATAAAGTGAATGCATCAATCAAAGATAGCTAGCCAATGCATAAATACTAATTAACAGACTAACAGTTATACCAAAAACCTGCTAATAATAACTGAGTGCGTGTTTATGTAAAACAGAGTGTGGCTTTGTTTTTATTACCTCATTCCAATGACAAAACACCCTATGAAAAACACCCTTTTCCTCACATCTTAGATAAGGATAGGGATTAATTAAATGATTGGTGGTTCCTTAGATTTCAAATCCTATGATTTTAATATTTCATACTTTTATAGCAATAGTTAAACCACATTTCACCACTGGAGAGAAAGAAAGAATATAAGAGAAAAAGCAAGAGCAAAACAGAAAGAGAGGGGGAAGTTTTAATGAAATTTAAATATCTTTCCTTTAAATTTGGGTGTGTTCTGTGACTGCTATAACAAAGTATGAGTGATGTTGTGCCAGTTTCTAGATCCAGGCTTGAAAAGATCTGGGGACTGCCAATGTGGGTCTATATTCCTATTCTTAGAGTCCTACACTGCTAGTCAGTGAACCCAACAGTGAGGGAAAGACCACGAGGGAAACTAAGGCAAGTGGAGGAGGTAACTGCTCTGTGTGTCCCTGGGAGGCCTCCTGTGTGTATGACATTGCTTTGTTTCATCCAGAGAATGCACAAACTGAATACATGAAAACAATTCAAGTTCAAACCTCATGAAAAAAAACTGACCTACTAAGTGTCCTTCTGTCCCTGGCCTGTAAAGATGTGATGTATAATTGTAAAATGATGTAAGTCATCAGGTTTGTAGTTTTTTCTAAAGAAACAGATCAGCAACACATATCCCCTGAAGGAAACTGCCTTCTTTCTCTTGGATGACTAAAGTTGTGTAAATGCACTCTTGATTTTCTTGACTTCACACCTGAACTTTTCATCCTTCCCTTCACAAAGAATCCATGGGAATTCTTTAAAACTTTGTCCCTTCTTTGTTCCAACTCTCCAGTAGATTATCTCACTGAGGTTAACAGACATTTACAAAAGCTTTGATAGCCCTAGATGACTTGATCCTCTAAGGCTGTAACTTTGTATCTTACCTCTTCCCTTTTCCCCACTTCACTGTGGTCACAGTGGCTTCACTAAAGCTCCCAGAACACACGTAGTACGATCCCACTGCACTGAGTACTGCATGTGCCTCTGCTACTCCTCTGTTCAAAACAGACACCCTCCCGTGACCCCCACATGGCTCATTCTTGCACTTCCATTCAGTGTCTACTTCTATGCCACCTTCCAAGGTTTGATGACCATGACATATAGCACAACCTCCTCACCCGGCAAGCTCTATTGTCTTACATCATTCTATTTTTCCCCAAACCAGGTAACATTGACATCTATACTCTTAGTATCAGCACAGTGCCTAGCAAGCATGAGGTCATGAATTCAATATCTGGTTAAAAAAAAAAAAACCTATGAACAGTATTTTAAAAACTAACTGATTTTTAAATTTATGAAAAGGTCATGTTTATTTTTGGAAATCCATTTTTAATTGACAATTTACCACTAACTGAAATCTATACTTTTGTTTTTGTAGTTTTATCATTTTTTTCTGAGATATTATTTTGAGAATATATAACCAAATACTTATGTGCTGCTGCTCTTGATTGGCATTATACAATTTTCAGATTTGCTCCTAAGACCAGGGCTAAAATGAAAGCTGTTGGTCTTGTCTTCTACTGCAGATGTACAAGAGCATCTCTTGATAAAATACTGGTATGCTGCTGGGGATTTGCATAATGTGGCTTTTTCCATCATCCTTTGTATCTCCACTGAATACTATCTAAGTTTCCTCAGTTCCTATATTTTAACATATCCACTAACTCAGAACATCTGGTGGCTGCCTTTCATCATATACCCTGTCTCTCCCACCAAAATTACAAAACTTTTCCCTTGATAAATTTAATTCACTCTCATTTTCAGCAGTTTCTGTGGCTGTAGGAACGTAACCTAGCCGCAGAAGCCTTTCAATACATCCTACCTACCCTAGCTTGTGATTCTGTCGTGTTTGTTAGAACCAGGGATGACAGCTTTCCAAAAATATTTCATAGTTTTCCTAAAATTAGCTAAATTTCTTTCACAAAACTTCTACTGAGATAGTTCTGACAAGTTACTCTAGAACACTAGACAAGCATGTAATTTCTTGTACCAAAAAGCAACCAGATCACATTTTAAAAATTGTTTTTGGTTGTGTATAATCTATCATTACCAAAGAATGTGTAATTACCATAAAATATATTATCCTGTTCACTACAACAATAAAATCGCTACAGCATGTGTGCTATGCAAGAATTCATAGACAATAAATACACCAACAAACACTGAATAGTATTTGTTATTTAGAACTGGTTGCCTTCATGACACAGTAGAGGAGGTGGGTAAAGTGAGGGTGAGGAGTTGGTTCTTTGTATTCTTTTTATAGAACATTAAAAAGTCATTTTTTTTCCCAAATGACCTCTGTTTAAGTCTTGAAGGAGAGATGTTTCTCATAAATCTCACGTCCCTCATTATAACCAATGACAGAAGTTTCATCACCAGCCCTGGAGGGCAGTAAATCTCCACGAACTGCACACTCTTTCTACCTAGGTAAAATTTAACATATATATTCTCTGAGTCTATCCCAGGCCTACTGATTCACAATCTACATGTGAGGGACCTGGAATCCTATATTTTTCATGATCCACCTTGGGTACTCATGAAGGGCCATTTGCATTTCTGTTATTGCTGCTACTGCATTTTCTCATCTGTATGTTTTTCACTCTTAAGGCCTCCCCAATGATGGATGTTATGTCAGAGAAGGCATTAAATACCAACACGACTGGTGTAAGTCACCTGTCCAGAATTCACTGGTAATATATTAACAACTACTGAAGCTATGTAAAACCCCAGTATATTCATTTAATTACATTAAAACTTCCATTACATTATATAAAAATGCATCTTGCAATGACAGCTTTGTTCAATAGAAATGTTGAACTTGTGTTGGGTTAAGTGAAAAGTAGAATATAAAGGAATAAGATAGGATTTTCTTGAAAGTGATAGATCATTTTTTGTTTTCTGATAAACCATTTCTTGCACAAGACTGATTCTTACAAGGTAGTGAGGTTGTATTAATGATATTCCAGCAGCCTCCGTGGACTCTAATTCAGGCAAGAATTCTGACTAAAGAAATGAACAGGTGAGCCAGGCGTGGTGGCTCACGCCTGTAATCCCAGCACTCGGGAGGCTGAGACAGGCGGATTGTTGCGAGTTCAAGGCCAGCCTGGGCTACAAAGTGAGCTCAAGGCCAGCCTGAACGGCATAGTGAGACCCTGTCTCAAAAACACCAGGGCTGGGGATCTAGCTCAGCGGTCTAAGCACCTGCCTGGCAAGTGCAAGGTTGTGAGTTCAATCCCCGGTACCGCAAAAAAAAGGAAATGAACAGGTGAGTAAAGCCAAGTGGCAGGAAAGTAACCTGCAGGACTAAGGCAAGCTCCAGTCCTTCAGGCAAGAAGTCCGAAGAACAAGACAGTTCTCCAGAAGTCAAGTCCAGCAGGCCATGCATGTGCTTTTCAGGTAAGGTCAAGAGCTGTCCACTGGTAGATAGGAGACAGCCACTACCTACGCATCAACGCTATACGGAAGATGTTGAGTTTGGAACAATGAGTTTATTCTTCACACCAACTGACAAGATGTGATAAGAACGAAGATGTAATGCAAACTGATCACAGATGAAACCATGAAAAGACCAACAAGAAATTTTAAACATCTTCTCTACTTTGAAATTGTATAGGAGCTCAGTATGCCTTAGGAACAGAAAGAGAACACTACACCAAAAGAACAATAAACAATTTTAACAGAATACAGGAAAATTATATTTTTTCCTCAGTTTACAAATAATGTCAAAAAACAGCATGAAACTTAAAGTAACATAAAGCTGTCTAAATGAGGATAAGAGTGATTTTCTTGTTAAATTCATAGAGAATTGTTTTAGAATATGAAGAAACTGTTAACAGCCATTGCTTTACAGAGAAGAAAAGGGCTGGACAAAGGCATAGAAGAGTCACAGTACAAAGTCCAAGTCCTGTGAAATTTCCAAAATTTATACCAGGTACATCTATTAACCATTTTAAAGTTGATCACTTTTAAGACAAGAGTGTTTCAAATTTTTCTTGTTTTATACAGGGATATAATCATATTATAAAATCATTGATGAAAAATCTTCCATCAGTTAGTCGCATGCCTCAGCAAAAGACACTACTAACTATTCATGGAGTCAAAATAATCTTACACTTTTGTGAAAAACAAACACCAAACTAATACATGTAAAGCTCTAGAGAAGGTAGCGATCAAGTTGTTTTGGTAACACCCTGGGATAATATTCTTGTAGCATATTTAACATACAATATGCTATAACCCATGTGTGATAGGCTTGGTCAGAACCATCAAAATTCAGGGGTAAAACTATTTAAAATAAATTAAAATATCAAAATGCAGTGAATGAAATTCATGCATGACGCAATTATAAAGTTAAGTGCACTTATAATATGCCCAATACTCAAAACAATGATATTTTATGGTATTGGCTTTTGAGAAAATCAGTATTTTTGTCTTGTAATATATTTTTGAATTAACAAAGACATTTCGCAGGAAACACTATTGCATTTCAGAAAGCTTTAAGTAATAGACATACTTTTTGCATAAGAAAAGTGATTTGCTAGCAATCTCATAATTAGTAAATGATAGCGGAATTACAGTCAGGCTTTACTTAAAATATCTAATTTTTCCAAACATATTTTGATGAATTAGAAATAATACATGCCAGAACCAGTCTTTTTAAAATTAATAGTTTTGAAATTTTTCTCCAAATTTAGGCAAGGCTGGTCAGTTTAATTAGTCTGAATGGCTTGATTTCCACATACATCCTCAAAAGATCACCCCATCCAAAGAATGTGTAATTGTTGAAGTTTCTGTTTTTCCAAGTTTACTTGGCCATAATAATTTGAAAAATAAAACAAATTTTTAAAATCTATTTTTTACCATTAATTTATATCACATCTGAAGAAACTGAAAAACTTGGCTAGGATTTCAGCACAGGTACACAAGGAAGGAGACACCATCATCTTGGCCTGACCACAGCCATGGCCATTTCCAGCTTTCCCTCCCTGGAGATCTGGGCCTTGTAAGCTCCCTTTTCACAGAAGACATCATTCTAGGCCAGCAAGACCCCAACAGCCCCACCTTGGAAAGGCCAGAGCAAGTAGGACTGTCCAGTGACCCCCGCCTCAATTCAGCACTATCTCAAAGACAGCCACAACTTCCCATCCCAACCCTGTGAATCACCTGCGAGGAGAGCACTGTGCTGGTCTGCTAGTCAGCGCTGCCCTCTCAGGTTCTAACTCCAGTAAAATAGGCTTGTTGTCATTACTTTTCTTTCTCACCCTTTTTCCTGACATAAAACACACACAGAAATTAATCATCAATATACTCAGAACCCCAAAACCATGAAAATCCAATATACCACTGTATTCAATAAGAACCTTCAATTATGAATTACTGCTGAGTCACTAAAATGTTTTTTGTTAATTCGTACACTCGGCTGCTATATTACAAAAATAAACAAGATGAAAAATTACAAGAAAATCAGATGAAGTCTGTATGTTTTATTCTGATGTTATATAGTTGACTACTGAAGCTGCATTTTGTTCATATAAAGATGAAGTTCCTTTAAAAATGATTATGTAAGAGCAACTGAAAGATACTGACATTTAGTGTTGTTAGAGGAATTTAGTTATGAGTTTTTATTTTCAAAAAAAGAATCATTTTCTAACTATTTCTTAGGATATGATTAACCTTAAAATGACAGATATGTGTAATCATACCCAAAGTTACATGGAATTAGTCTTGAGGGATGAGATGTCTGTTTTGTTTCAAATTTGTTAAAAGTAAAGTAGTGTTGATCCATACCTGTAATTCCTCCAAATGTACTTTATCTTTCCACAACTATGTATTATTTATATAACAAAAGAAATTACTTCGAAGTTATTATACCAACTTTATCCTAATAATGTTGCAAGTTTTAAGTGCAACAGTTCCTTAAATTTCTGGTTCTATATTTCCTTAATCCCTCCCCCCAGAAAATGTCTAAAAAACTTTAAGATTTAAAAAAAAGGGAAAAAACCTGAATATGGTAAAATCTCTAATTTCTAGTGAAAAGATGCCATAATTCATTGTAGAAACTCTAAACCTCTAACCAATACCTATGTTTCTCCATTTCTACATGTGAAATATTTTCTAAATATTGCCAGGTTGAAAAGGTTCCAAATGGAATTAGTTTCAAAATGATTTTTCAAAAGTATCCATGTATGTCTTTCAAAAGACATATTATTTCAAGGGACAGTGAATACTTTCAAATTTTCAGTGATATATTTATCACATGTGATTAATACTTCTATCAAGTAATTAGTGGATTGAAATGTAATGCTGTATTAAAATCCATACTTAAGGATGAAAAGAAACCACTGGAATTATAATTATACAATCAAACTCTTCATTTTGCAAAGAAAATGAATACCCAGAAAGCCTAGAGATTTGCTTTAAGTTACAAACTAGTGAAGGACAGGATCATTACTTGAATCCAGATCTCATGAAATCCAAGACATGTATCTTTGCATCACATCAGTGTATATTCAATTAATTGTATCAATAATGTGATTTGAAGCAACTTGCAGAGAAAGCACAGATACAATTGAATTCAATATCAAAAAAGCAAACTAAAGCACAAAGAAGGAGAGGAAAGTGTATCTCTATAGTCATGTACTCATATCACCCAAGATTCACACAGAAAATGCCTGCATGTAAGCACCTAGATCAAGAGTTAGGCTAATATCAAAACGGAACAAAACCGTGGGTATTTCCAACCTTCTCAAGGAAAGGAAAAAAAAATATTTACCTTTAAAAGTTCAGTTTTACAATTAGTTTTTCAAATAAATAGTTCTTTCTACCAAAAGAAAGCAAGTCCACATTTCAGAAGGGACAGATACTTGATTGTGAGAGCTAAACACTTTTGAGTGTTTTTTTAAAATGCCATTTATAAAAGCAGCTTTCTAGAAATTCAAAATTTTAGAAAAGTCTAATTAAAAATTGTATATATTGTTGTGTGCTATATTAATCTTCAGTAAATACCATGGTCCTAGGCTATATATGGTTTTATAAAAGCAAATTCATGATGCATTAGGAGAGATGAGACAGTCCTTTAAAATAAATCCTAGAAGGCATTTCTTCCTGAGTTGAATCTGCTGCTATCTCTCTATGGAAACTCTCAGAGAGACGACTCAGAGCTGCGAGTTCTTTAATGCAGCTTTGAAAGGGACTTGCGAACTGCCACAAAAGACTACCAGCCACCACCAGAGAAGGTTGCCTGGGCAAGGTCACTGAGGGATGAACCCAGCCAGGGGCCCCATTCCTCAACTATGCAGTTGGCCAGGGGAACTGGGGCAGGGGGGATTCCACAGTGCATCCATTTCAAAGGGCTCCCTTTCTCTTAAATCATACAAAAGCATCCAAGGTGCGAATAGTACACTGAATGTGAGTGTAAAAGTGAAATCACAGATTAAATTGAAGATCTAATATTAATCACAAGCCCTGATCCATGACAATATATACAAGTATTGATAGGTTATCCTAGGATCTTTCTTGAGAAATAGCTTTGGGGCCAGGCCTGGTGGCGTATGCCTGTAATCCCAGCACTCCAGAGGCTGAGGCAGGAGGATCATTGTGAGTTCAAGACCAGCCTGGGCTACAAAGTGAGCTCAAGGCCAGCCTGAATGCATAGTGAGACCCTGTCTCAAAAAGACAAGGGCTGGGGATCTAGCTCAGTGGCCTAAGCGCCTGCTTGGCAAAAAAAAGCTTTGGATCTATTTAATTGAATTAGGCCAAGATATACGTAGTGGGAAGAGTAGAAGTCATAGTTTAGAGCTGAAGGAATTTGATTGTAGAAATTAACGTGAATATTTTGTCTTCATTGGCTCCTGCTCAGTATGTCCAAGACCATATACCAGTAAACCAGCCAGATGCCCACAGGGACACAGATCTGCAGACAGAACCACTGCGTCTATGGACTGCTTACTATATTGCACCTGGCTAGCACGGTACAGAAACAAAGCAATGAGACTGACTGGGGTCTAAGTACTAAAAGCTCTAATGGTAATGGCAAAATAGGGATGCTATTTACCCTTATTTACAGCTCTCTGTAAACCACAAAGTGGGCCCACACCAGTTGTAGAACTGGGGAGCACCTCTCTTTGGGATCTTCCTGCTAGACAGCAGTGGGGATACACTGCTACTGCTGAAGTCATCCAGTTTAAGGCACATTGTCATGGAGTCCAAGATGACTAATACAGGCCCAAATCAGGTTTTTTCCACAACTAACTTTTTAAAAATCATAGTCAATCTTTTAGAAATAAATCTTATGTAATGCCTTTAAGATGAAAGAGCTTTTCAGAATACTAATGATTGGATGGGCAGAAATTGTTTTGCCTGAGGGGATCGATTCTACCATACCACAAATACAGATATCACTTGGGACTGCTGAGTTTGCTATCAAATCAGTAAAAAAGATTCAGTCAGTTATTTATTTACAAGTATTTCCTAGAAATAATGCCTACAGGTCATTGGCACACATCCTTTTAGACTGGCAATGTGAAACCTGCATCCAGGCAGTGGCTCTACCTCACCCTCAGTGCTCTGACAAGCCCATGGCTCATCTGCATCACGTGCTCTTCTTGGTAGATCGGGAACATGTAAGAAAGGAATCTTGCAGCTGCTTCTGCTGTTTGTGGCTGCCTTTCTTCTGTTCAGTTAAGCGTGTAAGAAAACATGGTGGTGGGGGATAGACAAAATGATACACCGATGTCTGCCTGGACACTAGTCCTTTCTACAAACAGCGTTAAAAAACTGGATTCTGAAAAATGGATCCGAACCACAATATGTTTGCTTTCTTTTCTTGATTGGGTGTCATCCATGAATTTAGTAGGTATTCATTTTATGAACTAGTTTAAGAAAAATATATTGAAAGAAGACAAATAAAACAGAAGACTCATTGGAACGTGGCCAGAGATGTCTTGCTGGTGAAACCTGTGCAGGCGTTTACTTATGTGCTGTATTCTTCAACAAGAGACTGCTCAGTAATCGATCTGAGTCAACAGTTTCATTAGTAATTGCCAAGTTATAATGTCGGTGAGGGTATTTTTTTCAAACATGATTATTGATTGTGGTCCAGAGAGTCTAAAAAAATTAAAACACACTAATCTGAAACACTACAGTAATAAAAGAGAAGGAGAGGTACTCCCAAAAGAAAACTAAGGACCTGACAAAACTGAGGCCTGTATGCAACGTTCGGAATGTTACCTGTTTGATAAACTGAGCAATAATCCAAAGAAACTCTTCCTTCCGAATTTCAGAACAGTTCCTACTGTGTAAGAAAAACATCACAAAACATTTTGGAAAAGCATTCATTAGAAGTTATAGTGCCATGAAAATAGCTCACTATTTAACAGTCCTACCCAAATATGCAACAAATGTGAGGAGATACGTTTTTAGGGAATAAAAACCTATATTCTGGTCACCAGAGCTATTTATTTTTTGTCATCAGACCATGATTTAATACAGGACTACAAAGAATTTTATTAATACTCACATATACGTGACCCCATCATATTTTGTTTTTCACTTTGCCACTGTGATATTCATATACAGTGCCTTAGGAGTGGTGTGGAAATAGCACAGAAAGTAAGGTCAGAAAACCTGAATGATATTTTTAGGTCTGTTGCCTAGACAAATTTGTCTTGGATAAGCTAGTTAAAATCCCGAGGCCATCTGTCAAACGAAAGACGTAATGTGAGTTCAGAGCTTTTGGCCTATTCTCTGAGCTGGGTGATCTCAGGGAGCAGAAGTTTCAGAATCAAGACACCGGCTGGATGCAGAGCACAAGTTTAGAACACAGGTCTCCTCGTAATTGTATTCCTTTACTACCAACATTCAGTGGATAGCTTTAAAAATCAATAGAAATTAAGCACTAAAGAATTTCTTAAGGTATGATATGCACAGAAAGAAAACATAGTCACAATGTTCTCAAAGATTTGTACTATAAAATTTTTATTATTATAAAATACAACTGCCTAAGCTTAAAAAGTTGGAGAAGAAATTTAAACATGTTTTATCTACAGGAATGGTCTAAAATCAAGAAACATAGTTTATACTATGTTTTTATACTAAAATACTAGATTTTATACTAAAATCAAGAAACATAGGTTATACATGATAAATATTAATTTCTAAATGACAAGATTTTTTCCAAAACAATTTTTGGCTAAAATTGGACCAGAAACTGTATAATTTTTTCAAAACAAGCTAAGACTACTCCACATACAAACAAAAAAACACATTTCTTATTTGTAATTTCACCTTAAAATCATATAAGAGGCATGGATTCTGAATGGCACAAAGGATAAATACTGTGTTTCACTGACTGCCTTACTATTTCCATGAACTTCATCTATGTCTCCAGTCAGTATCACTGCCCAATATTATCTACTTTTGGTTCCATTTGTAGTTACTCTATTTATTGGTCATATTAATGGCAAATCCAGAAAAAATCAATAAAGATGGCTGAGGATATAGCTCAGTAGTAGAGTGCTTAACTAGCACATGTGAGGTCCTGAGTTCAATTCCTAATGCAATAATAATAATAATAATAATAATAAAGATCACAGCTCCTGATTCTAATCCAATCAATTGAAATGATACAATGAAACTGAGAAAAGAAGTATTTACTACTGATAATATCTAGCCATGTCAAGCTAGGTGTGGTGGTGTATGCCTGTAATCCTAGCACTTGGAAAGCTGAGGCAGGAGGACTGTTTTGAGTTTCAGGCCAGCCTGGGCTACATAGTGAGATCAAGGCTAGCCTAAACTATGTAGCAAGACTGTATCAAAAAAAAAAAAATCTAGTCATGTCAGTAAAAGCTACTACCAGCTATCTAAACCAGTATAAACTTTAGAGACTCGGTGGTCTTATTAAAACAGTGTACAAATTGTACAGCCTGCTGCTATTACAAAAATTACATGTCACCTATATTTGTGTCTGAATGTGATAAGGCACTGGGAATTATGATCTGAGAGGCTATGTGAGAATCAGTTTAGTTTATGGTTCCAATTGAAAAAAAAATTATTCTCTGATCCTAAATGATTCAGTGAATTATGAGGTGCCTGTCATCTTGGGGTGCGTTCTTGGTGGAAATACTCATTCATCCAATCAAATAGTGAAATTTCTTAGGTATTTGAATTATGGAAGAGCTTTGTTCCATCAGGTTGCAGAAGCCAACAGGATCTTTTGCTGGTAACCTGAGCAACCCTGCCATGGGGCTGACGTCTGCCACCACAGCTCAATGCTACACTTCAACAGCAATCTCTCTTACACGTTTCTCTCACCCAACACTGGCATGAATGCACAGGGCTTCCTCACTGATCAAAGGAATCACAGTCAGTTTTAGAAACCTCTTGGACTTGACACAATGACATCTGATAAGGTTTAAGTTTCACTTATTTCCAGCATACACAGGAAATGAACGTGCATGTACTGTGCACTGGTGGGTGCTATGTTAGGAGAACAACTCAATGAGGAGGTTTTCAATAACAGATCTAAAAGTGAAATTAAATATCTTGCCAACAGTTTCATAACAAGTGAGTGAAACAAGGTAGACATAAGAAGACAGATACTACATGATCTCACTTCTAAGTGGAATATAAAAAGTCAAACTCAAAGACACAGTGTAGAAAGGCAGCTACCAGGGGTCCAGGGGTGTGGGAACAGGGAGATGTTGGGCAAAGAATACACAGGGTCTTGGGCCCTCATCCAAGACATGACTACAGTTCATAACATTATGTACTTAAATATGCAACAAGAGTAGCCTTTACATTTCTCATCACAACACAAAAGTAGTAAGGGCTGGGAGGTAGCTCCGTTGCAGAGCACCGGCTTGTCCCTCAGCACTGACAAAATGTAACTCTAAGCCAGGTGATGACAGCTGGAACAGCTGGAACAGCTTGACTGTGCAACAATTTCACAAGGTATGCATCCACTGAAAACCACACTGTATGTCTTAAATATATATAATTTTACTTCCTAAGTACACTTAATAAACATGAAAAAAGATAAAAACATTGTTTTTTAGCCTGAGCAACTAAAACACAATGAAGATATTGAAACTGTCATGGTGTTGCCAAATTATAGCCTTTCCTTCCTTTGGTCACACTGCATTTTAAAAATAGTTCATCAACAAGTAAGAAAAGAAAGAAGAGAACAAGAGAAATAAAGAGACAGAGTGATATATACAAGTGATATATACAGAGAGGGTGGATTGGTTAGAGAGCTCCAGAAAATACTGATAAGAAACAGATACACAACTATGCAAGGAGACGGAAGAGGTGGCTTAAGGGATCAGCGGTGGAAGCCACTGGGCCCTGCACGCAGGACAGCCGAGGACGGCGCGGCTCCGAGGCCCCAGGAGCTGGAAGCCCCGGGTCAACGGAGAGCGAAGCTGCAGGGCCAGTCCCGGGGCAGAGGCCCGGAAGCTCCCTGGAGACGCTGCCGTGCCCAGCAGACGCACGCGCTCTCGCCCTCCTCTTCCTTCCCCTCCACCCACCCGCACCAAGGCGAGTCTCCCACTCCCACGCGGTGCCAGCCTGGGAGCCGTCCTCCTGGACTCCCGCAGACGCGCCCAGAGGCGCTTCACTACCTGGCCGGGCTTCTGGGTCCAGTGAGGCTGACGGACACAGCCTGCGGTCTGGCACAGGCAGAGCAGAGAGAATAGTGCTGGAGGCATGCATGCTCTAAGTATTACTCGGGGTATCACACACGTTTTAACTGATTAATCCACGTTCACAGGCAGAGAGACCCTGCTCTGAAGAGGGGCACACTGCAGGCCCTCGTGTGCGCTGAGGTCCTCTCACGGCAGCGCGAGAGGCGGTGGAAGTGCTCTCCTCCTCGGAGTGGAAAGCGGGTATCCCTGCTTTCTAAAACTGTATGTCATCTCTACACACCACAGACCCACCCGCCTCTTGTAAAATTAGCTAACTCCCAATTTGTCTCTTATTTCTGCATTCATTTCCATTTTTACTTCAAATAATACCTTTTCTATCCAACATCAGAAAACCTACAGAAAGCTAAGGAAGAATGATCGAGCTCATTATTTTATTAAAAAAAAAAGTTGTCAAGTCTTGAGCATCATATTAGAGGTGTGAACAAGCAGAAACAGAGAAACTCACCCGTGGCGATGCTGGTACCGGGGCGCCGCAGGCGACCGCACCTCCCACCAGCTCCATGAGCGCCTGGCTTCCTCTGGGCCTGGCACACCCGCACCTTCTCAAGCACTTCAATTCTCCCACTCCTCAATTTTTCCTCCTCGTAAAGTTTGCTCTGTTTTTCCTGACTAGTCGAATCACCTTAGGCATTCTTAACAGTATTTGAGGAGATGCAATTACACATTCCTGTTAGGTATTATCTAAGTCCTCAGGGTACAACACGACCCTAAGGGGGCCAGTTGACTTTTTACAAATATCTAGGTGCCTAACGACAGTCCTGAATGTAGCAGGGGCACCTGCACCCCATAAGTATTTGTTGAATCAATTTCCAAACTAATCATTTATTTAGAGTTATGGAAGAGAATAAAAATATAAGGGAAACATTTTCACACATAGGAAGACTCACAGATAAAGAAAGGTCTTATAAATCAGGCTGAATTTTAGTTGATGGGACCCTAGAGAACCTCTTTCATTCTTAACAATGGAAGGACATGTAGTTTATGTTTTAGGAAGATAATTCTAACAAGTCTCGTTTAAAAATAGTAATACAAAACATGCAACTTTTAGTAACTTGTCAGTATGAAGAAAATGAGTTACTATGATTTTCTGAAATAGAAACTCAGGGTTCCTTTCAATTTTTATTTTTATACCACTACTACTTTACAGTACATAACAATGACATTGTTCTTGGTGTGCTGGTAAGGCACTTAACACATTTCAACTCTTTTTAATCCCTTGCCCTCTTCTCCCTTCCACTTTCCCTCCCCTTACCAATGGCAAAAGATCTCTCTTTCTCTTTCCTGTAAACAGTTCTATTGTTCAAGAATCAAATGGGTATGTGTGTATGCATGTGTGTGTTTGGGAGGTTGGTCAAGAGGCAAAAAGAGGGGCTACTGTGCTCTTGCCACAAAGCATCCAGGAATCTGTGCATTTAAACAACTTTCAGGGGATCAGACTCTAATCTGTAGAAGCTGACATCGGGGCAGCAGTTTACCAGGCTGCCTGCACCTAATTCCTCCGTCAACCTCGGTCGCCGGAGGCTCAGATGCCATCACAAGCTTACACTGCAATCAATCCATGAAACGACAGTATAGGTCAAGCTCTAACTTACTACCAGCTCCACTGATAAAAGATAATTCCAGGACAACAATGAAAGAAAAAGCACAAGACTTGAGGATTTATTACAACATTTGACCCTTAAAACTATAATTGGTATGTCAACAGAGAGAATAGTTTAAAATGATTGATGTGACATTGTTCTATACACATCTTAATTTTTGTTCAAAACAATCCTGATTCAACTGTTGTACAGTATATCCTTTTTCTTTAACCAATAATGAAAAGTACTCAAAAAGAGTAATTACACTTATTAGTCTTTTAAACATTTATTAAACACTGAGAGCTGGTTAAGCTTTTAGGAGAGAATTATGAAAAAGTGGTAACAATTTAAACACTGATTTATATGCATCTGAAAAATAATGTCTTCCTGTGTTTAAGTCAGCAAAAGTGAACATCAAGTAAACTGATTTATTTACAATTGTTTACTTAGAAGCAGGTACAATTTAGGAAAGAAAGTAAATGGACACATTAACCATGTAAAATCTATATATACTTCAAAAGAGTCAAACATTTTTGGTTTTCTTTTTTAAATTAAGGTTCTTGATTTGAAACACCCTCTGCTTTCCTCAGTATCTCATTAAAATGAGTATTACCACTGTCAGCACACAGAAGCTGAAAAAATTCTGCCTAAATCCACAATTTATCATAATTATATATCAAAACCTTGTTTTTATTTTCATTACACAACATCTCTTTTCTACCAGCTATGTGGGTACATGCTTTTATAAAAATTGGTGAAACAACTGACATTTTGATCAAGTTTTGAAAAAATGAGTATATATTACAATATTCACATCGCCCCACAGATTGTCAGTTTCTTTTGCATGTTCACAAGTCTTACAGAACAAATAGATGTAATACTTGCTATACAAATTTTGGAGTAATGAGCACTTTGCTTTCTTTGGTGACTGACATGTTCTTTTATTTATATACAAAGGAGTACTACTCTACAATGAAGTAGAATAAACTTGAGTCATTTGCAAAAAAAATGGGTGCACCTTGAAACTATAGTGGCAAGTGAAATAAATCAGACACAAAAGCTTAAATATTGCATGGTTTCTCATACATGAGAAACCCAAAATATAAATAAAGAGCAAAGTAGGATGCTGCTTCACAGATATCAATTTAACTATAAAATATGTCACATAGCACTTTTACAATCATTTAATTCGGGTACTACTGTATGACATTGTTTTCAATAATTTTTCTTTTCTAATATTTTCTCCTAAAAACAAGTCTTTTCACATGAAGGACTAAAGGCATAATGTGAGGACTTTGGCCTTTCTGTGACATTTTGAAGGCCATCATCACACATGACTCATTGATTATAAAATAAATGTCAGAGCTGAAAGAAACTCTTTTGATGAGCTCGCTATTATGCTGAGATTACTGATTCCAACCAAATCTCTAACAAAATATAAAACACATGAACAGAATTCAATATATAAATCCACTTGTATTATCTAATGAAACTGACTTTTATTTGCCGAAAAACAAGATATTTGAGAGACAAGAATGCTTGTGGACACAGAACAAGCTCACAATCAATGTGCCACTGTGGGCAATTAAAAGGACGACAAAGTCCCTCGCCAGATGTTACCGTTTGAGTCTGGGTGTCCCCCAAAGCCTGATGCAGGCATGCAGGCGGCTGAGTCTAGTGCTTGTGACTGGTTCCTTGTCTAGCGCTGGGATTGGTGGTGTGAGTGCTGCACCCACCCAGGGGCGGAGCTGGTATACCATATAAGGAAGGGAAGGGGGCGCACTTTTCCCTTCTTGCCCTTTTAGCTCTTGTTGCTTGCGGCTGCCAGAACAGCTGCCCCTCAGCCACATCACTCTGCCTGGGAGCCAGCTGAGTATGGACTGAAAGCTCTAAAAACTGTACGCTAAATAAACCTTTCCTTCCTTCATGTTGGATGTCAAGTATTTTGTCTCAGCAATGACAGAAAGTAACCAAGACACCAAAGAAGGGATCTGACACACAATTTTAGGTTACTATATAGCACATCTCTGACCTTGTTTCCTACCCTGAGTTCAGCATACTATCCTCTCGGGGGCACTCTATTTCTGAATGTGCTAATCATCTAAACTACATGGAAACATCTCCTCCTCAGCACGCTATAAATTCACACTGGTTATGGAATGTTACCTGAGATTTGAAGCCAAGGAAATCACCTCTTAGATATTTCAGAACTCTAATCCCTAGGTAAGAAAATTCCATTCCAGTATCAAGAATGATGAATCAGTCAACCCATAGGTGAATTATCAAAATGATTTAATGGGTGTATTTGTATTAAGGAACAAAATACAAAATAAAGAACAGCATAGAAAATGTGCCACTTAAAAAATAGAAACATACTTGTCTTACACATACTATTTCTCAAAACTGTTTCAATTTTATGAGTTATATATAACTATATTATACTGCAATTATATATTAGACTTACAATAATTAGATAATGTATAATTTATATAACATAATACACAAAATGTGTACCAGGTTATAATGGGAAATAAGTGTATGTGTACCAGGTTATAATGCGAAAGCCACTACTTACTGCAGCAATGGGGGGAAATATTTGAAAGCCATTAAAATAGAATGGAAATCACAAACTGGTATCTAAAAGATGAGTTTCACCTTACTGAATATTTTAATAGTCCACAGAGGGGGCTTAAATTGAATTAGTTACTCACTTTTGCAGATCAGAAAGTTTGCATAAGAGACTCTTTACATGGCTTACCTGGCAAGGTGGGAAGAGCTGGCGTCCCTCTGGACAGCTGAGTAGCTATGACACCATTAGCAAGAGCAGGGGCTCACCAGCTGTCAGTCTCTCTAATTCCTCCCTCACTCGGTTCTGTGCCTGAATGATAACTTCAGGCTTATGAACCTGTCGCTTTTGGTCTAGACCTCGAACTTCACAATGATCAAGGATTATTACAGGACAGGGTATGGCCAAGATCATCCCAGTGCGACATGCATTGTATGCATGAACTGTACATGATTGTGACAAAAAGAATCCCAACATCAATCATCTGAAGAACCTACACACTCCTTAAAGGTTTTCCATTTCAATTTTTCATTTCAAAGACGAGGAAACTCAGACCCAAAGGGAGCAAGTATAGTACCAAGCCACGTAAGTAACATAACAGCTTCATACTGAAAAATTCTATTGTTGTCATCCTATGCACTTTTAATTAGGTATAGTTACCCTTAGTTAAATAATTTTCTAAAATGAAAGCCAAATCACTGTAGAGGTATACTGAAGTCAATATAACGTGCTATATAAAAATAATCACACAGATAATAGTGATAATAGCAATCACCATTTTACTACCATCATCAATTTTGTTCATGTTAGTTTCCTTAGTTAATCTATACTTTCCAAATGTATATCCAATTAAAGAGGCAAATACTAGTGCTGATCAATTACTACATAGTAAGTATCTTAAAATACAACACAGTTCATACAGAAGTATCTGAAAGTGACCAATCTCTAAGTGACTGAAAAGAGAAGCACCTTCCCCATATATTTTGATCTAACAATCCCCAAACAAATGTCAACAGCAGACACATAAGACTTCTACACTCAGTTAAGGAAGAAACTAATTTACTTTATGCTTACCACAAAACACTTGCACATTTGAACATACTTCTTGGACACTTGCTAAGTAATTTTCAGTATTTTTAATCAGCTTTTGACATATCTTACAAAAATTTCCCAAATGAGAATTTGACAATAGAGGAAATGGTCAACTCTTTTCTTAAGAAACTGCTAATACAAGTTGGATCTCAACACTTGAAAAATGAAGGGGTTATATTTTTAGCCCTGAGATTTCTAATAAAAGTAAGTGTGAACATTCATTCATTTGTAGTGAATAATTACAAATGCACAGAAAATGTAATAATTCATGTAAAATATTGTTTCTTGCTTTATTCTAAAGCTTAAATTCTTCTAAAATTTTTGTAAAATTTTTCCAAGATTTTTGAAATCATCTAATGATTTCCTCACAGTTAAAAATTAAACAATAAACTGGACATAGTGGTATATGACTGTAATCCCAGCACTCAGGAGACTGAGGCAGGAGGATCAGTGTGAGTCTGAGGTCAGTCAGGCTACATAGTGAATTCGAGACCAGCCTGAACTACATAGGGAGACCCTGTCTCAATCAATCAATCAATCAATCAATCTACAGATTGCACAACTACTCTTAACAATTCTCTAATTGTTTCTAATCTTGATTTCTTAAATAAGAATACTAATAAACATGAATTTAGGTATCTTCAGAAAAGTGAGGATTAAATATAAATAAACAAAGATTTGCCATTCTCTAAAAAAGGATGTTTTTGACACTGGGTACAGGACACACTGCAATAGCACAACACTGGCTTCAGGAGATGCACATGAAATACATATTTCTACTCAATACTCATGTATTCTGGGACACTTTATACTAGTCTTTTCGTTAATACTCATTACATTCATTTTTGTTAATTTTGACCATATTTCATCTAATTAAAGAGATTAGCATGGTTTATAATTTGGTGGAGAGTATACAGGAACTCTGTATTATTTTTGTAACTTTCCTGGAAATCAATTATTCCAAATAAATGTTCTATGTAAAATAACTGGAACAACATTGATGAAAGTATTATGAGAATGTCATATCAGTTAGCAGCAAAAACAGAAAAAATATACATCTATCTTGAAGAAAATGTCTCCTTTTTTAAAAAATTTATTATGACCAGGGCTGGGGATCTAGCTCAGCGGCCTAAGTGCTTGCCTGGCAAGCACAAGGTCGTGAGTTCAATCCCCGGTGCCACACACACACACAAAAAAAAAATTATTATAACCATCACCACTCAAAACCTTGCCACAAAGTAGCTTGAGGTTAAAACAAGGCCCAGAGGTGGCTCCAAAATGGAACTACAGTACCCCCGAAGACCTCTCTCTCTCTCCCTCTCTCTCTCTCTCTCTCTCTCTCTCTCTCTCTCTCTCTCTCTCACACACACACACACAGCAGTGTTAACTAATACACAAAAGTACTCTTTTCAGGCATTCTTTGCAACAACCTAGGGGAAAGAAATGCCAATGCATCATGTTAGCAAGGCAGTTCCAAGGTGTCAAATTGCTTTTTCTTAATCTGTGGCTGCAATGAGCAGTGAAGAGTCCTGGGCAGGAGGGACCTGACTAGTGATTCAGGAACGATCAAGCCAACATGAAGCGAGCAGACATCCTGGCAGAATTCCTTCCCAGTTGGCTCTGTCTATTCCCCAAATCCCATCTGAGCTCTCAAAAGTTGGGCGTAACCCCAATTATTTGAACTGGAACATTCCTATGTCTAAAATGGCAATTCTTACCAAACACCAGCTTTGTTATGGGGGCGGGAAGGGTATGAAAATAACTTAGTACAGTATTGAATACAAGGAAACACAGAAGTCTTTGAAATGACCATAAACAATAATTTTAAAGCCAAAAATCTACTGTGGCAGAATATACTACTTAATTGCTTGTTGTTACTTCTTAGGAGTGGAATGCACAGTCTAATGTGCATTTTAGTCTACACTTCTCAAAAAAAATCCTATCCTTGAGAACAGAAATGGTGTACATCTGGTTTGCGATGAAAAATATTCCAGCTTTTAAAAAACAGTCATCTAAACCAATGTGGTAGGGCACACCTATAATCCTGGCATTCTGGAAGCTGAGGTAGGAGGATAGAAAGTTCAACGCAGCCTGAATAATTTAAGGATTTAGTAACACCCCATCTCAAGATAAGAAAAATAAAAAAAGAGTTGGGGATATAGCTCAGCAAAATGGGTACTGAAAAGAGAATCATTTCGGAGACTGTCTTTTCTGCCGAATGAACTATTGTAGTATGAAGGCCTCTGAGAGTCACCAAAAGTGAACTGGTTCCCAACTAACAGACACAATACCTCCACACTCCCCTGAGTCTCCGTGAAGATTTCAGTCTCTCCAAATGATATGCATGAAATTCAATCCAAGAGGATTCTAAAATGGAAAAACCTAAAATACAACTGACAACACAGGCTAAAAATGACTCAGTCATCTCTCCTGTGATACACTGGTCACTCAACAAAACAACAAAGAGGAAAATACTCAATATTCATAAATTTTTTTTCACAACAATCCTCGCAAGAAATTGACATGGGATACACAATCTAGATACTTTTTCTGCTTAAGGCTGGCATATAAATTATTCTTGAAAAAGTAAACATCTATATTATACAGAAGTGATCATTTAAACTCTCATTAACCAACACTGTGCTTCATGTCTGGATGTCCCTCAAAGATTCATGCAGTCATGGGGGGGGCCAGGCTTTTCAGAGGTTGCTGAATCAGGAGCTTGTGATTGGCTCACCACAGGGCATGAGTGCTATACCCACTCTAGGGCAGGCAGCCTGCATACAATACAAGTGAGGAAAAGAGACTTGCTGTGCCCTTTTACTCGTGTTGTTTTGCTGTCTTTCCCATTATGAACTGTTGCCCTCTGCCCTGTGCCACCCTGCCATGGAGCAGGCTGATAATGGGCTGAAACCTCCACAAACTGTAAGCTGAATAAACCTTTCCCCCTTTCACTTTGAGTGTGAAGTATTTTGTCTCCGACAACGAGAGAAAAGTAAGATAACCAATGAATAATACAAGAATTGTTCACCTCATAATGCTCTTCTACTCACTTTTTACCAATAGACATAGCTAGATGGCTTTCAGATATAAAATTTAAATCCATGACCTATTCATAATATTGAGCCTTTCTATTTTTAAAATCTATATTAAAATCATTTTGAAAACCTATGTCCATTGTTTCTTTTTTCTGCATTTTTTACATTCTTTCTTATTGTTCTTACTGAATATTTGTTCCAGATTTAGAATATCTTTAAGTCTGCCTGAAAAATGTTATTTCAAGATAATAGTTATTTTGTTTTACCAACATCATGATTACTAAAAACCTAATATTCTTCATTGTTCATGAGAATTTGCATCCATTCTTCTCATCATGTTTTAGAAATAGCCTCATGCTACATATCAGAAATCCTTCCAAAAGCTGTGCTGAGCTACTCTCTTGTTTTCTCAGGAATCTAGATATACATGAAAAAAAACACTTTTGTCTGACACTGGGGTCATCTCCTCTGGTCCTGATTTAGCCATTTTTCTTCACACCAGATTTCTTCCACTGTGTTTCACTCCATCCACTTTTCACCATCTTCCTCCAGGGAACAAACACAATTGCTAGTCAGCAGCTGACAGGCGATGCAGGCTCATCCCAACCCAGGCTCACTGTGACCACTGGGGAAAGAGCTGGAAGATAATGAACTGACTGATATCCCTAAGGACTGGGTTGTCTGGGAGCATTTAGAAAGTATGGGAAGCAAAGGCTACTTTTGTTGTTGAAATCCTGACACAGGAATATAAATGCTGACACTACTTTCAGTTTTGGAAAGCATCATATTGATCTGTATTTTTCCCCAAGGAAATCATGCCATCAAGCTGTTAACAAACAGTTTTAGCAACAGAAATCTTTATCCAGTCCCTTTAATGTTTACTGAAAGTGGCATTTTAATAGCATATGTTAATGTTTTTAAGTTTAAAGTTGTGTATGTCCAATAAATTGAGCTGATGTGTACTTAGCAAGAAATTTGGCAGTGGAAGTACAGCAATAACTTCTGTTTCTATAAAGAAATTACTTGAGATTCAATCTTGGTTCATGGCAATGACAAAATCCTGACTCATACAGAAATAGAGCTGAAAATGCCATGTTTTCTCGAGAGCTCCTACAATCCAGGAATACATATCAACTAAACTAGCAGCCAGAAAGAAGAGTCTTCTGTTCAAATGTGAAATGGAAACAAAAACTGCCAGCTTGCGTTTCCTAAACAATAAATATTCAACATGAACGGAATTAATGAATAGAAGGTGGTGAATCTTAACCTCCTTGGAAGCTGTCCTTCAAAGTGCTGAACATGGTTTATTCAGTTTGCAAGTGAGACAGTGAGCCAGGGGAAGGGCCTGAGACAGAGGTGGGAAGTCAGTCATTCCAATGAGAATTTTAAAAAAAATTTTTTTTGGTACCGGGGATCAAACTCATGACCTCACGCTTGCCAGGCAGGTGCTGTGCCACTGAGCTATATCCCCCACCCTCTAATGATAATTTAAATAAACCTAATGAACTAGGACTCTGAACCAAGAATGAACTTCCTCAGGGGACATGGAATGCAGCCGTTGAGGCTCAGTCACCCTCCGCTAAGTTCTGAGTTCTTAGAAAATTACAAGGCAAAATAACCTGTTTTTCTCTAAGACACCAGTTTACTATAAACACGATGGGAAAAAACTGCATTAGAGGCCTTGCGTGCCAACTGATCATTTTTTTTAACCTCACAGAGCCACCCATGATAGGTGTCCACTAAAGGATTAAACAAACCCAGGAGGAACTAAAGATGGCGGAAGAGTAAGCAGCAGAGTAAACAGTCTCTCTGAGAGAAACAGTTCAGATGCTGGAATATCACCTCATGGAGAGGACAAGAAGGAAGTAAGTGGGTCCCCTGGACCAAGGAAGAATCTAAAATATGACTCGAAGCCCACAAAGAGAATAAAAAGAATTTAAACGAAGAAGAAGCTGGTGGCTGGCAGCGCCTCAGCCTGGAGCTGGATTCACCCCTCCGGAAGACCTGCTGAGCCTGGAGCCGCGCGCGGTCGCGGTTGCGGTCATGGTCGCAGCTGCGGTCCACCCCGGAGGTCTCTGCGGAGTGGCGCGGGAGTGAAGGAGAGCTGCAGGCGTGGAGATCTGCGCTGGCAGTGTTTGAGTGTTTGGAGTTCCATCCCACCCCCACCCCACTGGAGAGAGTGGTCGGCCGGGCTCCATCTTGGAGTCTGGCAGATTGCGCCCGCCTAGACTGCTAACTACTGGCGTCAGCGCCAGGTTGTGGGCGGACCCGCGGAAGTTGCCTGAAGGAAGCCAGAAAAAAAAACAAAAAAACAGTCATTTGGGAGCTCCAGGTTGTGGGCAGACCTGCGGAAGCTGATTGGTTGGAGATCGGCTCCCAGGCGCCTTTCAGACAATATCGCTAAACAGCTCAGATTCCCAGGGCCTGACCAGGTCTGCTCCCATCCAAACCCCAGGTGGCTCTGTCCACAGTTCAGTGCAGAGACACAGGCACCCAACATCAGTTATACGTAGCCAGCACGGGCTAGAAAAGACAAACAGTCTAGCTTCGGAGAAGTTGTGGCCAGTGC
>RJWT010001831.1:0-44728 GCA_004365215.1 Cuniculus paca | reverse complement strand
CTTAGGCTGCTCTGTATGGGAGATTCTGGTCAGAGCTCAGAAGACCAGAAAACCAGTAAAGACCAGGTATATGAAGTTTCTACCAAGAAGAAGGACTGCATTAGTTGTCAGACATCAGACAATGTGTGTTATGGCTTGGCAGAAAATTTGTCTGCATTTTGCTCATGTCCAAAGACTTTGCCTGAGACTGAGATTAAGGGCAGTGGATTAACTAATTTGGCAGTTCTAGGCAGTCAAATGTTGAGGTGGTGGCATGACTGTTGTTGCAGGCTTTTAGCCATATTTATGTTGTGAATGAAGAGCAAAGAGCCCAGGAGGGTGATTGAAAATGTGAGTTTGGTCAAAAAGGGAAGCAATGGACTGTAAAAATGGAGCTGAGATCTTAATTGCTGAGAAGGAACAGAAAAATAAAAAAGATGGCCTAGGGGCATCATGGGAAGCAATGGGTTCCTACACTTTGCAGCCTCAGAACTGCAAAAGCAAAAGACTTGGCTTTGAGGAGAAGCCACAGAGCACCATGTTCCAGAATGGCAGTGGTGGCCACATGAAGTTCCAAAATGGTGGTGTCTGCACAAGGTTCTAGAATGGTGGTGACATAGCAAAGCTGTCCCTCACAATCAGGTTCAGAATGCTCAGTGATCCAGGCACTTGACCCCTACAGCCAAGAAAGAGGAAAACCTGGCTACTACTCCCACTGGCAGTGGACCTTGGCATCATCCATGATCCAGGCACCTTCTAAAACCCCACTACTGAACAGATGAGAATTTGGGTAAACATTCTAGATCTAAATCATAACAGCACTGAAATTCACACTTCATGGAAAACCCATCTGCCCCAGGCAAACATGAATGGCTGGTTCCCACAGAGGGGCAGCAGGATGTGGCCTCCGTGAGGACATTGCAGTGTTTGGAATCAAACAGCTCTTTTCCTTTATAACTCTCTGATGCCCAACTTTATCGATTTTAAATTGATCACATCTCTCATTAAGTAGCTCAAAATTAGACAAAAAAAAATCTATCACTGAGCACTAAGTCCACAAGTGGAGATTATCCTGGGCCAGTAGGTTAATTCACATAAGAAAAACACTCTGTTTTGAAAGAATCTTTGCATGAGTCAACTTGGAATTTTTTTTACCGATTTAACAGGAAATAAGTAGATATCTTTGTTTCTCTTTCTCCCATTTCTTGCTTAAATGGTATCTTTGTCAAAATGTCTGTGATTATATAGTGACAAGCACAATGTAGGTCCTTATAGGTACTTTTTCCTTAAAGTTCCTTAGTATCTTAGAAACTTTATTTTTAGCAAAGTGCTTTTAATAAGAGGTTTCTGAAATGAAAGTATCAAATGCACAGGTGAGAACAATTCAGTTCTGTGCTCTGTGCTCTGGCCTCAATCCACTGCAACTCCTTCCTGGGCCAGCTCCATCCCTATCAGTCCTTGCTAAAGAAACACAAGTCAGTTTAGATACTGGCCTCAACCCAACACACCCCAGAAAAAAATCTTCTGCCCTGAAAATAGGAACCTGCACCAAACAGATGGTTTTTGGCTTACGCACTGGTTATACCTGCCTTAAATGGGCTGGTCCGGGTGAGAGTTCTGGTCCCAACTCCACAGCCCACTAATTGTGTAGTCATGAGGAAGTCATTTAATGTGCATTCGATCGAGCCTTTGCAAAATAAGGTCACTGAACCAGAATGATCTCTAACTTCTCTGTAGACACAAAACAGTGGGTGATATGACTTGTACCTTTGTACTGACTCATACAAGGAGTTTTCCCATTTATTAATGCAGTAAATATTGGAGTGCCTCTTCTCTACTGAACAGTACCTAGGACCTGTGCTGGGTGTTGTTACATTGGTAAATAAATATGAGCCACCAACCCACAAAATAATAGTAATGAGAGAGAGAAAGAAAAGCAAGAATACAAAGGAGGTATGAACATGAATTATGAAAAGTGTGAATTTAATCACTGTGAAAAGAAAACAATGTGAAAGGAAAACAATGAGGGTAAAGGAGTCCTCTGAGCTAGTCAGCTTTCTGTTACTAGAACAAATACCTGAGATAATCAGCTTATAATGAGATAAGGTTTCTTTGGCTCCAGCTTTAGAGATTTCAGTCAATGATCATTTGGCACTGTCACTTTTTAACTGTTATAAGGTAAGATACCATAACAGGAGGGCATAACTGAGCAAAACCACTCACCTAATGGAAGGAAGCACAAAAGAAATAAAGGAAGAAAAATTTTGGCACAAGTTTGTAGAGGTTTCAGTTCATAGTCAGCTGGCTCCAAGACAGAGTGGCGTGGCAGAGGGTCATCAGAGAGGAGAAACAGGTCGTGGTGGGCAGAGGCAATGAAGCAGTGAAGTATGTAAGAAGGAGCAGGCAACGACAGAAGCCCTCTTTCTGTCCTTTATATTCTATCCAAGCAACATGCCTTTAGGGCAAGTAACATTCACACCCAAGTTGAGCCTTTCCATTATTCACACCCAGAACTAAGCCAAAACCAATCGGTGGACTAATAATCATACACCCTTAATCCCAGTATCACACACTTAATCCCATTATCAAATAATCCAGTTCTAGCCACTTCTGAAAAGCCCCACCTATGACCATATTAGGCTTTGGGGTGACATCTACACATGAACCACAACAGGAAGGGACTAGGCTCTGAAAATTCCCTTCAAAGGTATGCCCTCAATGACCCAAAGATCTCCCACTAAGCCCCACCTACCAATGTTCCACCACCTTCTAATAGCACCTCTCTGGGGACCAAATCTTTACCACACAGACCTTTGGGGAACAATTAAGATACAAACTATAGCTGCCATCTGATGATGGCTTCTATTTTTTCAAGGAGGTACAAAGTAAATTCACCAGCTGAAGGGGATGAAAGAGAAAACTTGATAAGGGTGCACAAGTATAAAACTGTTCTCTCAGAGGGGAAAGGGAGTTTACATAGAAGTGTGGTAGAAGAATAAACAATATTGGGAACAATTCTGAGGTCTAAGAGTGAGAATTTAAAAGTAACCCAATCTAATCACTGTTGTTTCCTTCAAGGGTTCAGCAACATTGAAAAACTAACAGGATAGCTAAAAATAAGCAGATGTCTGTAAGACAATTACACTGTTTGGGCAGGGATCCTAAGAAGGAAAAAAATTCAGAGAGGCTGGGAAGAGGGAGGTTCAGTAGGTCACAATAAGGCCAATGAGTTACTATAGTTCGGGATGCCATGTAGGGAAAAGAATAAAAGCATTTGATAGGGACACTGTCACTAGTGTTTGCAATATTTAAAGGATTTGTAAAAGCTGCAATTCAGAAATCTATAAATGTAGCTATAGGAATGGATGGCTGACCAACAAAGAAAAAGAAAATTCAATGGAAATGAGCAAGTCAAGAAACTAGAAAGACAAGATTTGGTGTGGACTATCTACCTGGATGCTGAATCACAGAAGTTAGGATAAAGCAGAAAATTTTGCACCAGGAAATAGGTGCAGAATGAATGAGAAGGGGTGATGAGGACACAACCAGTGACCTGAAGTCAGGAGGAGACCTGCAGGGATTTAAGAAATCAGGATGGGAATGAGGTCTCCTAGGGATCAAGCATCTGAGCCAGGTAAATAACAGTCCTCAGACAAATAGGCTGATGTTCAGGGTCTGAGAAAGCCATTAGGAATTATATCCCTAGACATAGTATCTACACTGGTTTTCATTCTCACCAGTCTAGAGGTTGCTCATAATCTGCACCAGACATCTAACAACCATCTTGGCTGAACATATCAAAAACTACTCTAGATAACCCTCTTTTAGCCTGCTCCTCCCAGAGTCTTTACAGCTACTAGTGGCACTTTTATCCAACCCACCATTTGGAACAGTTCTCATGGAGATGTCTTGACTCCTCTTTTTCTTTCATTTCCTTTTTCTCCTTTTCCCACTCCCAACCAGTACTGCCTGCTCTTAAGAGTACTGCAATAAACTCTGAAGTGCTCTGCCCATGTTGACCCTTAGCTTGCTACAGTATGTTCTTTATCAGCAACGAAAACAGCACTTTGAAAAGTTAAATTAGATCCCTCCTCCACACAAAATCTCCCAATGACTTTCCATCTCACTCAGAGTAAAACTCAGAGTCTACAATGTCTTCCAAGGCCTCACATAGTAGAGCATCCTGTAGCTTTCATCTCCTCCCATGATGCTCATTCATCACCCACAGCTCTTCCTTTATAAACTGACACATAAGATGTGGCTTCCATCTCAGGACTTTCACACTTGCTGTCCTTGCTTCTTCAAGTGCCTTTTTACTAGACGGCCACATTAATTGCGCTAAGTCACCATCTCAGTGAGGAATTCCCAAACCACTCAATTCAATTGCCACCCTTATTCCTGATACTCCTTATCTTGATCCATTTCTTATAGCTCTCATTGCCAAATTATCACTAGCATTTTATTCCATAATGTATGAAATATATATTATGTTGATTTACTGTGTTTACAGTCTTTGCTACTATCCTGGAGGTAAAGCACAAGAGAGGAATTTTGCTTGCTGTGATACTTCCTGTGTAGTTTCAGACACATAGAAATATTCAATACGTAGTTGTTAAACAGATGAACAAATAAACAAATGCCTGTGACTACTCAGAGAAATTAATCAGTATTCGGGGTTCAACCAAAGTATGCTGGGTGTGAGTTCTTACTGGGCTTAGTGAGGCTTAGGTTCAAGAGCATGAGGGAAACCCAAAGTCATGATCAAAACTTTAAACACTTGCCTGAATAGTGTGCCATTCTTCTCACACCCACCAGCTGAGGGTAAAGAATATTAATGTGCACTTTATGCCTCCATCTGTGAGGCTCATGCGTGATTGAAAATGTGGGTGAGAAGTAAAATAAATAAGGCAGGGATTAACACAGAATTGTACTCTTAAGAGAAACACCTATTTGAAAGCATAATGTACTGGGTACTTGAGAGAGAGAGAGAGAAAGAGAGAGAAGAGAGAAAAGAGAGGGAGTCATGTCAATGTTATGGTTTTCTGGATAAAATGTGGTTTCAAAACATGAGTCAGAGTCCCCTAGAAAGTCTGGAATTTCTAATAATTAGGTTTTCTTAGTGCAATAGAAAAACAGGATCTCATATTTCCCTATAAGCAACTGTGCATTCCAGGCTAACAAAGCTTAAAATTTCTCTTAAAAGAATTTTATTACACGAGATAAAAGAAAATGAAGGCTCATCTACATTTCCCTGCCTAACGTCATCATGGTTGCCTGGCTCTAAATCTTGGACAGTTTCTCCCATTTATGATTTGTTGTCATTACTTAAGCTTCCAAAAACATTTTTAAAAAATCAAAGAAAGTCTAGAAACTAAACACACTGCATGATTAAGACTTTTATTGCAACAAAAATGATGTAGGTGATACCCATTCATCTTTCAGAATTTCATGTTCCAGTGAGCAAATCCGTACCTCCAACTGGCTCTTTATCTATATCATATAGGAACCAAAATTCGAATAAGCAAAGAAACTCCAATACAGCCAAGGACCAAATACAAAAATAAAGCATTATGTTGAACTCCTGCAGAGTAGTTTTGATGAAGAAGCAAGTAAGAGTCCAGAGTTTAGGAGTGTGCGTGTGTGTATGTATGTTTAATATAAAATTTAACTGAGTTAGTTTCTACCAAGAAATGAATTTCAGTTAAATAGTATTAATACAAAAAGATCTAAAAATTAAACTATGAAAATATAATAAACATACTAGATAAAATTAAATTAAAATAAATTGTGTGTATATGAACACACACACACTCACACACACACACACAAGATTTAAGAAGCTAACCCCACCCATCAAATCAACTGAGGTAAATCAGAACTCTAGTAAGACATGAGATAGGGTGGATAATGATAGAGCAGGTCATGATTAAACCATGATAGCAACTTGCAGAACTTTCAGAGGCCCAGCTAAATTAGAAAAATCTAAAATATTAGATGTAAAAAGAATGAATGAAACCACCAGGAGTAGAGGAGGGCAGTTGATGATTTCTTGTAGGGAATCAGTTAATCTGTAGGATCTCCACATCAAGGGATGGGTCCCTAGTTCTTCTGGGCAGCTCTAGGGATCATGGACTAAGTCAAATAGCCCAGGAACTATGAGGTAGGTGGGGTACATCAGCATGAATATGAAGCTAGGCTCCCACCAAGCACAGATCCTACTTTTCCAATGAGTTTGTAAGTCGATGAACTAATGATGGTGCATTCATTAATTTATTCACACTCAGACAATTATAGTATTAAGCATGCACAGAAAACAATTAATTTGGTACCTCATAATAAACAGTTCTTCCTACCTTTGTAGAATTCTCCCATATTGAATCTGAGTTTGACCATGTGACTGGCTTTGGGCAATGATGACATAAGCATGGGTTCAATACGGCTGATTGTGTTAAGTACTGAGCTTCCAAGTGACCATCTGCTTACCCTTGTGGACAAACAGACAAGAATAAAGGAGAAAAAAATGAGGACACAGTAACAGGAAGAACCAAGGCTCCAGACCATCCTAACTCCAGTTATCATGAAAGGAGTAAGGAAGATATCATGGGCATTTCCTCTTCTGCAGACATCAAGAGAACAAACAAGAGCTGAGGAATCATGAGAGGTTGAGAGTGATATAAATTATACCCAGAGGACAACATATGTTGTCTCCAAAGATAGTCCCAAAAGTCTTCCCTCTCCTATACATATTTGCCCTTCTTTATACCAGGACAAAGAGTTGATTTTTCCTCCTCTTGGATATAGCATAGCTCTGTGATTACCTTAACCAATAGAAAAATGGATATATGATATCCTGGAGCTGCAAACCCAGCCTTCAAAGGAAATCGCAGTTTCTCTTTCCTTTTTTAGAAAGATTATTTTGGGGACTTTTACTCAGAATCCAGTTTCCCAATTGTAAGAAGCTCAAGTCACATGGAAAAAGATTCTACACACAGGACCAAAAGCTATAGGTGAGGCTAAAAGTTGACAGTTGTCATTACCTAGAAGCTGTGCAAGTGTGTCACCTCAATATTCCAGGCACACACAGTCCCCAGGTGACTGCAGTAGCAGCCAACATCATAACATGTGACAGTAGTACAGGTAAAGCAGTGGAGCTGAAGAAATCACTCCCCTGCATCCATTTAAGTTCAGACGGCACCCTAGGGCCCTTTCTCCTTCACTATCCTAAGAGAGATAGAAAGCAACATAACAAAATCCAAGAAATCTTTGATGCTTTAGTCAAGAGCACATGCCCATCGAGTCTCCTGGCCTGACCTTCAGTCACCTTTACCCTACTGGAAACTTATTAAAGATTTATAAATATGCACTACATCTCAGACATGTAATTAAAATCAGAGTGAATTCGGCAGAGGCATGCATGTTGAAAACCCCTGAGATGACTCAGCACTCTCCCAATCATTCTGATGGATCTGAAGACACAGTGTGAGTCACCTAGGCTAGGCGCATATCTTTTAAATTCTAAAAGCCCTTCAAAGAACCAACTCTTCACTGATTCTTTCTATGGTTTACTTAGTCTCAATGGCATTAATTTCTGCTCTGATCTTTATACTTTTCTCCCCCATATGAGTTTTGGGCTTCATTTGTTCTTCTTTTTCTAAAAGTTTGAGGTTCAACATTAGGTTATTTTAACTCACTCTGTTTTCTTGATGTGGGAGTTCACTATAAATTTCCCTCATAGGACTTTTTATACTGTATCCCATAAGTTCCAGTATGTTGCATTAGCATTATCATTTAATGGTAGAAACTATCTAATATGTTCTTTAATTTCATCTATGACCCATTGGTTGTTCAGAAGCAGGTTATTTAATTTCCATGTGTTTATGTCATTTTTGTGCTTTCTTTTGTCACTGATTTCTAATTTCATTGCACTATGGTCTGATAATATGCATAGAATAATTTCATTTCCTTAGCATTTACTTAAGCATGTCCTATGGGCTAATATGCAGTTATTTTGGAGAACATCCTATGTGCAGCTGAGAAGAATGTGTATTCTAATGTTGTGGGATGAAACACCCTATGGACATCAACTAAGTCCATTTGTTTGCAGGTTTGGTTCAGTTCTGATATTTCTTTGTTCATTTCTTGTCTAGTTGATCTATTTGTGACAATGGGGTATTGAGGTCCCTTATTACAAGTGTGTTGGTGCTTATTTGATATTTCATGTTTGTCAATATTTGTTTTACATAGTTGGGTGCCAGTATTTGGTGCATATATATTTATGATTGTTGTTTCTTCCTCTTTAAGTTTTCCCTTAACAGGTATGTAGTAACCTTCATTGTCTCTTTTGATCAGTATTGGCTTGAAATTCACTTTGTCTGAAACTAGAATAGCTATCCCTGCTGTTTTCCACATTCCTGACACATGAAATATTGTTTTCCTTGACTTTCAGTCTATGAGTTTCTTTTTGAGTTAAATGTATTTCTTGAACACAGCATATTACTGATCTTGTTTCTTGATTCATCCTGCCAGTTTGTTTCTTTTGGTTGATGAACTGAGGCTATTTACATTGATGATTATAACTGATATGTATTGTCATATTCTTGTCATATTACTTTCTTGTGCTTGCCTTGCCCAGTAGATTATTTCTATTGGTGTTCTGGCAATTATAGTCTTCATTATGTCTTTCTAAAATATCCTTCAGAACATTTTGCAAAGCTGGTTTGGTGGTCATAAATTTCTTCAGTTGTTCTTTGTCATGAAAGTATCTTATTTCTCCATTGATTTAAAAAGATAGTTTTGCAGGTTACATCAATCTGGGTTGAAGGATTTTTCAGGACTTAAATATTTCACTGAAATCAAGCTCTGCTAGACTTAAGGGGTTGTGTTGAGAAGTCCAGTGATTTTGATGGGCTTTCCATTATAGGTGATTTGTTTCTTTTCTCTAACGGCTTTTAATATTCCATTCTCATGCTGGATTTCTTAGATCTTGATTATTATATGCTTTTGTGTAGATTTATTTTGGTCATGGCTAATTGGAGTTTAATATGCCTCACTTATCTATATGTTAAATTTTTTCCCTGCTTGAGAAGTTTTCTGCTGTTACTTCTATGAACAGGTTTTTTTTTATGTCATTTACACTGTCTCCTGCTTTTTCTTGACTCCAATCAAACTTATGTTGCTCTTCTTTGCATTATCTTGCATCAGTTGGATTGACTTTTTTATGGTCCCTTGCTATTTTTAATAATTTTTCTTTTCAAGGTCACTAACTGCAATCCTGTCTTCTACATCCGATATTCTGTCCTCACCTTGGTTCATTCACCTAGGTATAGTTTCAATGGAATTGTTAATCTCCTGTCTGAATCTGTCTAATGGATTCCATTACTTTCCTATGTTGGGCATTTATGGTTTCCATCATTTTCCTAAGCTCCTCTATTTTTTATCTGTGTCTACTCTAGATTCACTGAGAAAGTCCTTTCTTTTGATCGCCATCCCTATTTTTACCTCAGAGATTGTTTCTGATCTGATTTTCTCTATAGCCTGATTTATCTGTTTTTGTTTTTTTACTTCTGTTGCTACCAATTCAGAAAATTCAGATAGGTGGTTTCCAATTTCCTCTATCTTGTTTCCCCTGGATTTGTCCTAGGTGGGCTTGAGGTCTAGGGTTGCATTTTGCTTTGGCATCTTGTAATTTCCTTTTTTTTAAAATTTTAATTTGTTTTCTGTGTTGATGATATGGTAGATAGCTTTATGACTAGTATCAAGGTTTCCCTAGGAAATGTCTATTCCTCAAAGATGTCTTCCAGCCACAGCTGACTCTTGACATTTCTGTCTGTCCAAAAGTCCTACCTTCCCAATTTATTAGGGATAAGAAGTTGCTGTCTATTTGGCTCAGCATGCAGTCCTTTGGTAATGGACTATGACCCCCAACAATCACAGTGTTGTCATATATGGGAGAACAACTGATTGGAACAAGTATGACATCCTGGCTAAAGCAGTACAATTAGCAATAACAATAGCATCAAGCACAACCTAGAAACTGGCAAACTGTGGTCACTGATAATTTGGTACCTTTAACCATAGGAGCAAGATCTATAAAATTATATAACAAAATCCAACATGAACCAGGTACTTGTATGCTGTGAGGTTTCCCTTAGTAGAGTGATTTTACCCTGGGAAGGAATTTGAGAGGGAGAGGGGGAAACAGAGATAAATGAAAAGAAATATAGTAGAAGCAGGGCTAAAGGACAAAGGATGATCACCTAAGCTTTGGGAAACTAGAGAACATGAGACAAAGAATGAAGGAGAAAGTAAAAGAGTATTGAAGCAAACTAGAAAAACTAGAGACAATGTTCACTCACATGAAAATATCAAAAAATCAGGAAAGGCAATTGAGGAAAGAGAGAAAAAGGATGAACAAAACAAAATAAACAAAAGTAAAAACCTAAGTAAAAAAACTAAAACAACAACAACAACAAAAACAATAAAATTCCTCAAAGCCCTCAGTTGTATGGTAGTATCCAAGTCAGAACCCAAATCTGTGCTGAGTAACCCAGCCAAGTCTGCAGTAGGATTAGTGCTGGGTTTGGGACTGATCTTGGTCTCCAGATGTGGGGGCTAGGGCCAGAATCTTTAGCCAGCAACTGGCTGTATATTCCTTGGTGGCCCACCAAGGTCTTCTTACCCTTTTTGTCTCTGTGCTACTCACCTAGTAGTGGTACCCTCAGACAGACAGCCCAAGGTTTCTTGCAGTCCAAAGCACAAATAAACCCTTAATTGACCTTATCAAAAAAAGGAAAGAAAACACTAGAATTCCTGCAATTAGAAATAAAAAAGGAGGAATCACAAAGGCTCTTCCAGAAATTCAGATCATCAATACCTACTTCAAGAACCTTTATCTAATGAGATGGAAGACACAGACAAAATGGACAGATTCCTAGATACATAGAATTACCAAACCTAAATCAAGAAAATATAAAAATTCTAAGTAATCCCATATTGGTCAATGAAATTGAAGTTGTAATTAAAAACCAACAAACAAAGAATAGCCCAGGCCCTGATGGATTCATTCCTGAATTCTACAAGAAATTTAGAGAAGATCTAATCCCACTACTCCTCAGGCTCTTCAATGAAATTGAAAGAGAAGCAGTACTCCCAAAATCATCCCTAGAAACAAGTACTACCCTGACACCAAAAGGAGGATCCAACTCATAAAAGAGAACTACAAGCCAATCTCTCTAATGAACATGGACACAAAAATCTACAATAAGATACTGGCAAACAGAATACAGCAAATCATCAAGAAGATTATACACAATGACCAAGTAGGATTCATCCCAGGGAGGCAGGGATGGTTCAACATATGCAAATAAATAAATTTAATACATCATATCAACAAAAATCACATGATCATCTCAACAGATGCAGAAAAAGCATTTGATGAAGTCCAAAACTCATTTGTGATTAAAAAAAAAACCTACAGATAATTACAATAGATGATCTTTATCTCAATCTAATAAATAAAAGCAATCTATGACAGACCAACAGACAATACCCTACTAAATGGTCAAAAACTGAAAACTTTCACTCTAAAATCAGGAATAAGAGAAGGATGTCCACTACTACCACTCCTATTCAATATAGTTCTGGAAAAATTAACCAGAGTAATTAGACAAGAGAAGTTTAAAAAAAGGAATAAAGATAGCAAATGAAAAAATAAAATTATTATTTGCAAATGACATGATACTCTACATAGAAGACCCCAAAAATTCTGCCAAAAAACCTTTAGATTTAATAACCAAATTCAGTCACATAACTGAATAGAAAGCTAACACTCAAAAATCAATAGCACTCCTATACAAAAATAACAGAATCACTGAAAGAGAAATTAGAGAAACCACACCATTCACAAAAGCATTGAAGAAAATGAAATATTTAGGAATCCATCTAACAAAGGAAGCAGACGACCTTTGCATTGAAAACCACAGTACTCCGAAAAAGGAGATCAAATAGGGTATCATAAAACAGGAAAATAGCCCTTGCTTTTGGGTGAAGAAGAACCAACTCCTAGTGAAAATAGCCACACTCTCAAACTTGCTATGCAGATTTAATGCAATCCCAATCAAAATACCAATAGCATACCTCACAGAATTAGAGAGAAAAAATCCTAAAATTTATCTGGACCAGAAGAGACAGAATAGCAAAAACAATTCTGGGCAACAAAGGCAAGGCAGGGGGTATCACAACCCTGACTTGACATTGTACTACAAAGTTACTGTGATAAAAACAGCATGATATCTTAAAAAAAAAAAAAAAGACCCAAGAACTGATGGAATACCTTAGAGATACAGAAACAATTCCCAAAGCCATTAGCCATATTGTCTTCCAGAAAGGGGACAAACACCTTCACTGTAAGAAAGATAGCCTCTTCGATAAGTGATGCTAGAACAACTGGCTTTCCACATGGCAAAGACTAAAACTAGAACCATGTCTCTCACCATACACTAAACTAAAATCAAAATGGATCAAAGATGTAAATATTAAAACAGAAATACTAAAGCTGCTAGAAGAGATAACAGGTAGCACACTTTTCTGCTTGTGCCTGCCCTGAGCACATCTTCATGTGATCTTCAATAAGTGTAGATTTTGTTTTCACTGGCCATCAGCTGAATGCTTTGCAATTCTTTTCTCTTCTTAAACAAGAACCTGGAGTCTGTCAACTGGACTTACCTCATGATAACAGCACTACTGTCCAGGTGAGTTCCATCAACTCAGATAATGATGATAGTTAATGAATTAGTGTTTCTCTAAGAAGCTAGATTTTGGGGTGATTTGTCATACAGCTTTGTGTTTCAAGATTCCTAACAATATTAATCTTTGGAAATTCTAAACTGCAGGAATTCTTACAAATTCTTAAAATTTATTATTTTTAAAATGCTTCCAACATTCTTCATTAGCTTTACACATTATTTGTACCTCTTAAAAAGTCTTAACAAATAAAAAAAATTAAATTTAGTAGTTTTTTGAAAATGCCTGCAGAGAATATTCAAATACTAGAAAATGGCAGAAAACATACATAAGTAATAATAATGTAAATTTATGTGTCCTAGCAAGCACTAACAGAATCATATGTCTAAATACTGAATTTAAAGACAGTCTTTGCTTCCAAACATGTTATTTCTTGGACCACCACTTATGGGATTCATATAAAATGTACTACATATATCAACTTGCTCATATTTATTTTATTTTCAAGAAGGATTCAATATTAGAAGCAGAAAGGGTCACAAAAATCAACAGGGGTTACTTTTCTTCCATCTGTCCCTTCTCCTTCCAATTCAGCAATATTGACCTTTATGTTTGATTCTGTATATTGATGTTTCCTGCTTTTCTTATTTATTTGACTTCAGTGCATTCCTTAGGACCAGTATTGTGTTAAGCACTGTTTCTTACAAAAGTATTATTTTTTCTAAATTTGCAAATTTTATGACTGATTTTTCTTGGGACTTATGATTTGGAAAAACATAAAAGATTCCCAAGAATTTCCACATGGAAACACTAGCAGCATCCACAATCTTGAGTTTCCAAGCACCCTGGTAACATGGTTCCTACAGTTACAGCGTGCAGCCCAGGAAAGGATATGGAAACAAGAAACAGATACAAAATACATGAACAGAGACAGGGCTGCATGATTACAAACTGCTGTGGTCCCACCATCTTCAGGAGAGGATGGTGAGGAAAGAGAAAAGGTAGCCTAAGTAAATCATCTAGGAGAGAAGTCCACAGATCATGGTACATTTGAAGTGGTAGCTACAAAATTAGCAGAAAGAGCAATAACTATGAAATCAAGAGAGAAGACATTTTGATTTTGTTATGGTTAGGATCCAAAAGGCACACACACCCAAAATTCTCTTTGTCTTGAAGACCTGGGCTTTTAACAAGCGATTGGATTATCCAGGCTGTACCATCATCAGCAGAGTAGTCCATGGATGAGGTTATAATCTGATGGTATTATTTGGAAGTGGTAGGAAAACTAGATGGGGATTAGCTGAAAAGAGTGGATGGGGAGGCATGACCTTGGGGCCTATATCTGGTTTCAGGGTCTTTCCTTTCTGGCTCTCACTCCCACTACGCATTCTGGGTGCCACAAGGTAAGGAACTTTCCTTTGCTGTGCCCTCCTGCCATATTTCTGCCTCATTACAGGCCTAAATGCAATGAAGCCACCTGACCATAGACTGGAATCTCTGAAATCATGAGCCAAAATAAAACTTTTCCACTTTTAAGCCATTTATGTCAGGTATTTTGTCACAGCCACACAAAGCTGCCTAACACGATTCGGTAGTTATTTTTGGAAGGATCATTTTGCCATGAACAGCCTCAATAGGGCCACAGACCTAGGTCAACAGGAACCAGTTGTCTCTGGACCACTTCAGCCTCCCTACAAGATAAATGGTCTACTTATCAGTGAATTCTTTATTTATATTACCACTATTCACATTTTCTTACAATTTATACCTTTTTCTTCAGGCCCATTACTTTTTCTTTATAAATATGATGTACTTCTACAATTAATGTTATATTTCCAGTAACTTGTGCCAATTCTCATGAACACTCAACAGGAATCTCTGTTGTTGTTAGTATAGACTGAAAGGAAACAGGGTTTCTTCTAAGTTTCTAATAAACATAGTACATCTTCCTTAGAAAAACCTGGTTCTCCAAGTTAAACTCAAAGAGACAATTCATTCCACTGCTTAGATGCCTTCTGAGTTAATGATCCACCTCACAATAAAAATGGTCCTCCATAACTTGACCCCTAAGGACCTGAAGAGGTTTTATCATATGAACTCTTCCTGGCATTTGCTGTAGGTTTAATTATGGCTGACTATAAAGTGTGATAAGAAAACGACCTGGTTAATTTAAGAGTTCCGTAGGTTTATGCTTTCTTTCTACTTACAGGAATCTGCTTATACCACCAGGTAATTTCCCACAGGCAGAGGACAGATTTAATTGTGACTAAAGAAGGACTTAATGCCATGAAACAACCCAATTCAACCAGTTTTCATCATTTTTGTCACTAAGCCTTGCTCTGCTCTTGTAAAATGTTCCATGAGACCCATGAACAAACACCAGTAAAGACTAATTTTGAGATCCCCTGAGATGCAAGTTGGACTGACGTGAGAAGAATGGACAAGAGGAATAAAAGAAAGTGAACAAAGAAAATTAAGATGACAGGTTTGTTTGTTTGCTTTTTTAACAAAAGCTAGGAAATCTGACTCATTAACATTTTCAAGTTTTGAGAAGCCACTATAGTTTCATAAAATCCTCCCAAAGATTTGGCACAACTAATGAAAATGTCTTGTGTAATAATAAATTAATTACTGGAATGCTCTGTAACGTGTAGCTGAGCCACATAACGTTCCAGTTTGGTAGAGGAAACAAAAAGAGAAACAGACCGACAACAAAGGACCTTGTCCAAGCGCCCATAGGTGACCAAAGTGGGCTGCAGCTCACATTCTGTGTTCCTCAGTGGCAATAGCCATCCTCACAGCACAAACAGTGGCTTAAAATAATGAACTCATCCACTGCTTTGCTTAACTCAAGATCATTACAGGAGTCTGGGTCATGGGAGGTCCCTTTTTTGCCTCTCCTGAAATATTAACCATCACCATAGAACAACCTGAGAGTGAAACTTTGGTGGATTCAGATTATTTAGAATTTAGCCAGATGGATTTCAACCTCATTTAGACATCATGAAACAAGGTAAATTTCATGTGGGTTATTTGATACTCACACTTCATAAATTTAGTGGAGTGAATTTTAATCTACTCAACTCCTCCTTGTAAAGGACTGGTGACAACAGGCAAAGTAGTTTCCAGTATATTTGGCATAAATGTCCCTCAAAGAAAGCTTTGCAGAGCATTGTTCTCAACACTGACATGCAAGCAGGGGTAGAGTGGAAGGACAGTCAGTGCCCACACCTGTGATGGGACAAAAGGGAAGGAACAAGACTATTCTCACCATGTTTGTCCCTTGGAGCATCACAGGCTAACACAAGTTACATGCAAGTACGTAACTGATGTAAAAGGAAATGTTAGCCATGCTTTGCAACTCCCTGAAAACCCATGTCATCATTACAGAGCCTGTCTTCCCTTACTGAACCTGCTCTTTCCCACAGTTTTTACAGGTGAGTTTCTCAACTCTGTCAAGCCCATCTATAACTGTATTCGTCCTCCACTTTGATGTCCCAAGATAAGCCATGTTACAAACCTTCCTCCTCCTGGATTCAAGTAGAGACTCTGGGGAGCCCATTGCAAAATAAAAATGTCGAGCCCTTATTCAAAAATGATTAAGAAATCAAGATGGTGACAGCACAGCAGTAAACTAAGCCTGTGGTCCTTCTATGTCTAGGCCCCCAGGTGACTGCATGGGCCCCATGCACTTGAAATCTAGCCTGCTGGGCCTTCTCTGCCATTAGCAGTAAGTACACACCCTCCTAGGAAGCTTTGCCAAATAAATTCAACTTCCATGTGACCAGAGTGCATGCAATATGCTGACCTTTGTATTTATACATATTCTTGCCCACAGGAATATAAAATCCTCTTTAAAAATAACCATGCCTTTTTATTTTTAATCCTTCAATGGCACCTAGCACAATGCCTTGTACATAGCAAGTATCAATGAAACGATTGTTCCCTCAGTAAAACACTGGAATAATTGTGAAGCACGTACTGCCTCAGTGAAGCCTCTTGCTTGGCTCTCAGTCAAGTGGCACCCTACTCCTCTCTGAGAAGAGTTATCAATTAACCTGAGGTCTTTAGAAAAGGCTGAGGCTCTGAGAGGAGAGTGTGGTGCAAATCACATCTGCACTTGACTCTGTTTATGAGGAACTGCAGAAAGGACAGACCCTGCCAGGAAGCCAGACATTCAACCTTGTTTGAACTTGGAGTCCCAAACTGTAGCAGTGAGAAACAGGGATAGGGTCAGTTAAACTTGACAGTATGGCTCCTTAGAGGCTGACTGCAGTGCACTGGGGGTGGGGTGAGGGGCAATAGCCACAAAGGATTTCGCTTTCCAAGTTCAGGTTCATTCTTACTGTCACAGGCCGTATCTTTCCCTTTGAACTCTGTGGCCAGGTCTCATCAGGGTGTGCGTTTGTATGTTGGTGTCGGTCATCTTTTGTGTCCCTCACCATGTTAGAGAGTGGAAGTGGTTCTTACTTCCTGCTCTGTTGATGTTATTTTTATGATACTTTCTCTGATGCTTTGATATCTACCAAGATCTTCAATGTACAGTGAACAGGGATTTATCCAAGAATTAAAGCACAGAAATTAAGCAGCTCTGTGTCCTAATTGAACAATGTGGATGGGAGTGAATGCAGTTTATTTCAAAGAGATTTGCCACCATCCATCATACCAGAAAAACAATGATGTTCTTTCATCCAAGAGCATCCTTTGCAGAAAGCTCACCAAATGCTTTACAAACACTGATTCATTTGTCCTGCATCATGGGTATGAATTGCATTTTAACTATTGACATCTGTTTGGCCTTAACAGAAACAATTACAGGCACACCTTGCTTTTCAGTTCACCTCTCTGCTGTCTTTCATTCATTCAATATGTAAATATGGGTAGAAGGCCAAAGTAAACATCTGAAGACCTTACACCTTGTTCCTACAGGAAACCTTTTCTGGAACCTGATTATTCTTATTTGAAACACTTTTCTTACAAGTTTGGTTGTCTAGATGCATAATCAACAAAAGATGCAGGGCTATAAAAGGCAGGAAAGACAAGAAGGGTGCAGGCAGGCAGAATGATCACAAAGGCACATGACAGATTAGAGTCTTAGGGCCCGGGCATAGCTTCCAGACTCATCTGTCGGATTCCCATGCACAGCCTCCCCTCCAGATGCTCCATTCCTTCCTCATTTAAGCAAAGTACCTCCACATCCATCTACCTTTGCATGTGCTGGAATCAATACCTGCAATGTCCTTTCTTGGGCTCTCTTACTCATCAGTCAATTTCCCATCACTATGACAAACAGGTCAGATAAACAATTTAAGAAAAGGGAAGTTTACTTCAGTCCATGGTTAAGTGGCTTCATTGCTTTTTGGGCCTATGACCAGTCAAAACATCATGGTGGGGCCATGTGCAGGCCGCTATAGGACCTGGACATCCAGAGCCAAGCCTCTCCCCATGAGTCGGCATCAGTGTGGACTTTGGGGAAGGAGAACTAGAATTGTCCTGCTGGAAACAGCACCATGCGCGGGCTGCTGTGGGACAGGGGCATCCAGAGCCAAGCCTCTCCCTGTGAGTCAGCATCAGTGTGGACTTTGGGGAGGGAGAACTAGACCTGTCCCAACTGAAACAGCCCCATGCACTGGCTGCTGCCTGGACCAGGACCTCCAGAGCCAAACCTCTCCCCATGAGTCCCTGCTGGCAGGGGGGACAATTAGATCGCACCTCCTTCAGGCTCGTGGGCTGGCAAACAAAAGTGTCAACCCCCTCCCCCAAGTGACTGGCAGATCCAAAGAAACACAGGCTCTAGTGATAGTTAGTAAGGTGAAATGCAATTGAAAGCCTGTGGTGCTTTGGTGTTTCACTGACCTTGTAGGTCTAGGGTCAGTGGTCTGATCATCTACTCAGAAGCCATCAGTATGCAGCACGGCATCTAGGAGGGGTCTCCCTCTGAGGGTGGTAGCCACTGTTGATTCCCTATAGTCTCACTCTGAGATCCTATATTGTGTATTGTTTTGTTGGGTTGGGTTTTATTTTCTTTTGCTTTGTTTGATTACATTATACACAGTGACATGAGCAGCTATTTCAATGATAGTAAGATACATATGGTAACCATTTTGAATTTACTGTTGTCTTGTTTTGTAGTCTTTTATTGCACCCATTGTTTTGTTTTTACTGTTTTTATTCTGTTCTGTTCTGTTTAATTTTTACTGTGTCCAAAAGTATCTGCCGCTATTTTGAAGATAACAACAGGCATTATGGTAACTATTGTTGATTTTGTAATGTTGTAAAGTCCTGTATCACTTACTCTGATTTGTTCTGATTGGTTTTATTCTGTTTTATTTTCCTTTGTTGTATCCTCTTTAAAATAAAATTTAAAAAAAATCATGGTAGGGAACATGTAGCAGAGAAAACTGCTCACTTAGTGGCATCTGGGAAGCAAAGAGAGAAAAGGAAGGCACCAGGTCCCAATATCCCCTACAAGGGCAGGCCCTAATGACCTAACTTTCTTTCACTAGGCCCCACCTTGTGAAGGTTCCACCACTTTTCAGTAGCACCATCAGCTAGAGCACAAGCTTTAACACATGGGCCTTTGGGAATGTCTAAGATAAAAGCCATAACAAACCACATACGGACTCTTACATTAGTCATCACTGTGTTATTACAAAGAAATAACTTAGACTATTAATTTATAAAGAGAAAAGGGTTACTTAGCTCACAGTTCTGGAGGTTCTGGTTCAAGGTTGGACAGGCCTTTGATGAAGGCACCAGATGACAATGGCAGGGAACATGTATCAGAGAAAATTGCTTACCATGTGCCCCAGGAAGACAGAAAGACTAAGAGATTGAGATTCAACAACCCCCTTTGAGGGGAAAAACCCAGTGATGTAGGGACCTCCCTTAAGGCCCCACTTCTTTTTATTACAGTACTAGGAATTGAACTCAAGGCTCTTATACTGAACTTTATCCTCAGCCCTTTTTATTTTTCATTTTCAGACAACCTTGCTAAGTCAACAAGTTGCTCAGGCGGTGCTCACACTTGAAATCTTCCTGCTTCAACCTCCCAGAGTAATAGGATTACAGGCACACACCACCACATCCCAGTTAGGTCCCTTCTCTTAAAGGTTCATAGTACTTCCCAATATTCTCATCCCAGGAAGAAAATGTTTTACACATGGGCACTTGGGGACCAGTATACATATTAAAACACTAGCAATCTCTTCTGAACCAACCCATTCCCCTTTACATGAGACCCTCTATTACATGTTTGTCCCACCTGCCACCTGAACTAAATGTAAGTCTTTATAGGTTTGCCTGTCTCCCTGACCACATAGCAGCCTAAGAGCAGAAATCTTTGCATATTTCATTTGAGATATATCTTTATGTCCATACTGCCTCAGACATAGTTCTTCCTCAACGAAAGAAGGAATTACTTCTGGCAAGTAGATGAAGTAACTTAAAAAGTTACCGAAGTCCCTGAGGTCATCACCCTGAAATACAACCAGTGGATTGAATGACAACCACAATGATTACAATAAATTATTTAGAAAAGATTAAGATATGTTCCACATCCTTTGTTTAGAAAAGTAAATATATGGGTAACATATTTTTAGGACAATTTTGATGATAGTTATAGAAAAGTCATTTATTGGAAATGCCTCATCTGAGTTAATATTTAATAAGTAATGAGCTACTATCAACATTATTTAGTCAGTGGTGGAACTAAAAGGAACTGGTATTTCTAAAACAGGAACTCTAAACTGTATCTACAAGCTTCGCTTCCCCTTGGTTTAGACGACATCTTGTCACCTCTCCAGAAACAGACCACATCTGCACCCCTTGTCTAAGTACCAGGAATGAACTGAGGTCCAGTAAGAGGTGTCCAGCAAACCAGGTGGCAATGGCAAACAAAAGAAAGTTCTCTGATCCTAGGGTGAAGAGATTTTGTTCTTTTATTTCTTTCTGGCACAATTTTGTTTACTCTTCAGCCCGATGTTCAGTATATGGTGTTACTGAAATATTTATTAATAACCATAATACTTGTCCAAACAAATAAGCTATTTACGTTCTGTTTCTCAAAAGGCAAGCAGGGTGGCAGAGAGGGAAGAGAACATGATGCATCTGCTACTTCATCCTTCACATTCGAACATGGAGGAGACACACCAGCAAGTGACAGCACATCATGTGGTAATAAATTCAGCACTGTTGGGGGGAGTGACAAAACCTATTGTTCACTTTCTGGGCACCTTAGCCTCCTGTAAATGTAATACCAGTTCATTTCAACAACAAGCTTGTCTTTCTAAAGAAATAACAAGTATCACACCTGACGTCCATTTAAGTTAAATGATGTATAATAGTAGAAAGAAATCACCTTTTTATTGACCAAATTAAACTCAGTTAGCTCCATGTCTACACCTTTCCCTCTCAACTCTGATATCTGTGGCCCAGAAGCAGATGGCACAAACAGAGAGTGCGGCCAGAAGACCCAACAAGACCAGGCAAAGCCAAGGAAGCAGAGTATCTGGTGGCTTCCTCAGCACCCTGCTCCCACTCTCAATGACCTTCAGAGTTAAAACGCACTTCTTTTCAAAGTCATAGCCATGGACAGATGCATGACAGCTCTGCAAAGCACACCCTAGTTCTGAAAGTATGCCCACTGACACCACTTTAAAAGAAAGAACTGCTTGCGTATACAGCCGATTGGCTGCTGAAGCAAAGCCAACGCTGGCCGGCTGCATTCGTGAAGGAGAGAGCCCCTGGACACGCAGCTTCCAGCAAACATCTGCAGACTGGGAGAAGGAAGGCAGGGGTCACAGTATCTTAAAGCATCAGAATGATACTCTCCAAAAACACTGTGCATGTACCCCCAAGAACCATCCCATAGTAATCTGAGGAAGGGCCCCATGCTCAGGCACCAGGGACAACCACCGCTGACAGTGCCCGGCAAAGGCATTTGAAGTGTGCCATTGTGACCACCATTCCAAGACCTCTAGACAGGACCAAAGTGATATTTTAGTTAAGAATAAAAAATTCAACCATAAAACCTTTCTATTCTAAGGCCAGGAACAATGAAGACAAGAAGAGTAGACAAAAGTCACCACAAGTCTCACGCATACGTCATCACCTCTGACACAACACATGATGAGAATATTCCATCAAGTGTAGATAACGTGGTACCAGAGGGTGAGAAGGGGATGATTTTTCTCTGAAACAAAAAGGTGCAATGTGTAGACTTATTGTCTAGATGTCTGATGGTCCCTTTTTCTAGCAATAGACTATTTCTTACCAGAGGTATCTTTAAACGATAGAGGTGTTTTGTTTTTGCTTGTCAGACTTGAAAAGAAATTTAAAGTTTGTCTGGTTCAAATGTTCCCTGGGCAGATTAGCAAGGAGGTGGCTGCCAGAACCTCTGCCCACTGCCCAGGAGCCAAGTTAACAGACTTGCAGCCGGGTGCAGCCCATGAGAAGCAAAGGCTATATACTGGGAGAGAGGAGAAAAAGAAAGGCCACAGTGTTTCTCCTCCTGTCTTGCGGTTAGTAGGAGGTCTCTCCCTGGCAGAGGCAGTTTCCTCTGAGACTCCAGCCCCAGGCAGCACCTCTTTCCATGGCCCCAGTTCCCTCTAGGCAGCCCTGCCAGGGTGAGCACTGGTCAGAAAGGCTGCATTCTCTGGGCCCTGAAACATCACCTTTGCCTCTTGTCCCTGCAGCGCTAAGAGCATTGGATACGTTTTCAATCTAATCTCCAGATCGCCTCCTTGACCAATGTCACCAACTCTCTGTGGTATATTAAATCTCTTCAGTCTAGACTATGTAAAGTAGGCTTGGCTCTCTGGATCAACCCTGTAGAATCCTCTCTACAACATTTAACTTATGGAGCTTTCTCAGCTTTGCCCACAGGTTACAAAGGTCAGAAGTTTATTATCCCCCAGAGTGAGATTTTCTGAATAGTTTAAAAATTGTCTTCCATGAGGATGGCTTCCACACACCCTCAGCCTCCTTCAATTCATCCAAGCACTTTTTCAGCACAGAGCCCACCAGTGTCCCCCACAAACACAGGCAAGTTTGGAGCTGAGTTTGTAGTGTAATTTGAAAGCCTGCCTATGGTTTTCGTTTGTGATTTATTTTTTACAGTTAAAATACTGACACTTAAAAGCATCCACTTTATAAAAATAGCACATTTATGAGAAGATGCACAAAGCTGCTATCATTTTCTACAAGCTTCATAGGAATTTATTCTGTTTTTCCTTACAACTGTCAGATAGGAGTAAGACCCTTCAGAAATAGGGCCTTAGGAAATGAAGACTGTGAGAGCAATAATTTGGCAGCCAAGAGTCCGAGGGTAAAAGTGGGGTACTGAGCTGCCGAAGGGGAGCAAAGTCACTGGGCAGAGAGGCACATAAGGAGAGAGGACCCTCCGCGTGATAAGCAGCATGGTCCAGGATAGGCCCTGTGTGCCTTTTTCTCTTCTGTCTCCCAGGCTTCCTCCTGCCCTTTCTCGCCTCTGCATTTAGGCAGACAGCATCCACAATCATGCTAACCTTCACTGTAACAAATAAAAGGATAGCAAATGCCGACAGAATTATTATTTGCATTTGTATGTGCAATTCCTGCAAGTTTTAGCATATTTCATTGGTAAGCACTGCAGGAAGTGAAAAATACAGCTCAAGAAGAGATTTTATCCAGCTGCCCTCTTCCCAGAAAGTAAACAGATAATAAAATAAATCTAATCAGCATTCCTTTTCACTTAGCTGAAATTAAATTTTACTCATCATGGGTAAGTGGCTAATTACATGTTTAGTGTAAAGAAAATTCTGAGGACATTATCTTATTTACTTTCTTCTTATGTCAATAGATGAGGGGACACTGGCATTCAGATGGAGGTAGCAACAGCTGGCTGCTGATGCCAACTTACCTTTTATGGCCTGAATGCAGAGCTAGACAAAGCAGAATGGAGACACTGGAATTAAATTGCCTTCAACCCCAAATCCAGGCAATCTGCCCATTGGTTTACAGCAACTACAAATTCTAATGAAATTGCTTCCAAAATGGATTGATCTCTGGAGTCTAAGAGCTTTTTTTTTTTAAGCCACAATTTCTCGAGTGCTGACTATGCACTAGGTAATTCTTTATGTTGTAGATTCGTCATCATAATCCAGGAAGTAAGTCATGATTTTGTACCCATTTTTCAGTAGTAGAAATCAAAGCTTAAGGATAAACAATGATCCCAAGGTCAATCAGTTGGTAAGTGAGAGACCCAAATCTGTCTAAATCAAAGGCCATCCTTTTTACAGTGACATTGCCTCTTGGCAAAGGGGATTCTTTTTGTGACATGCTGCAGGTACCACGTTTTCACACTGAATCCAAGAGTTCTGAGACCCAGAGTATTAGTGAAAAGCTCCCTTAAAGAAAATTAAAAATACTAAGCTTAATCACATGCCTGGTCATGTCTCATCTGCTTAAACTTCCTTGTTCAGCCTTGTCCTGAGAAAATGTCTAGCTCCAAAGCCATGTTTTGGGTGACAGACCTCCCAGATGGCTGCTCGCTTCTCAATACTGTGTCACTCCACAAAGTTTCCAATCTGGAAGTGGTTGCTGTATACAGCACACTGGCAGAGAGACCTCTTTCTGCAAAGTGTTTAGGGAATCAAGCAGACTGTACAATTCACAAGATTGTTAATGAGTGCTGTATGTTTAATTCCCCATGCTCTGAGCAAGACCCCAGGGTATTCTTTTTTAACTCAGGAAAAACATAAATGCAAATAATTCCATACAAATAGAACTGTCCTGAATTAGTAATGCTCAGTTTGTGCACAATTATTTCAGCTCCTGATCATTACTAATCGAAGCTCAAGTTTATGTCATTACATTTTATTTATAACACGTTTCAAATAAATATGCACAGTGTCTAAACACTCTGTAGTCCTTTTTTATCCTCAATTTTCTGTATCCTATGTCATCATCAACATTCCCAAAGCTCTTTAATTAATTTTATATCATCTGGAACTATTTTAAATTTTATCTGGAGACACAGTTAAATAAGTCTACTTGAACCTAAAGACCTGAAATTTGTCACATGCAGTCTCTAGACAATAAATAAAAAGAAGCAACTCAAGTCACTGTCTAGGAGATGACTACAAATACAGAAAGTGTTTTGTCTCCATTACAAGAAATTCATCACCAAACTGATTGCTCAGCAGTGAATGTTCCCATCACCCAAGGGACACACCCAAGCAGTTTCTCCTAAGGTCAGCACCAAGGTCACAGGATATGCTACTTTTATTTATAAGGTCCTGGGAGATAGATGAGCTCATTTAGGGCATACTAAAGACTGTAACAGAAGTCATCAACTTTTGATAGTTCCAAACGTTCCCTTGGGAACAGATAAATCTTTTCGTGGTGTTTCTGGATCCAACCAGAGACACAGGAATAAAAGGTGTCTCCATGCCACTTGAGTGCAGTCTGCAAGAAAAGAATAGCTAGCTCCAATTGAAAGTCATATTTTCTTGAGTAATTTACCCAAGAAAACTTGGGTCCTGTGGGTAATGTGTTGGGTACCTATCCAAACTGACAATGCAACTTCAGAGTCATGTGAATTTTACATCATGTTGCCCTTGGTCACACAATCTGCTACAGAAACACAGATGGGGGGAGCAATCCACAGGTTTTAGTCTTACTGCAAAATTCTTGTCTCATTCTGAAAGGACTTCTTCTCATCCCACTGCTCATCTCTGCCCAAACCCGCTGGCACTAGCTCTTTCTTGCCTGTAAATTACATTATGAAATTGCCTTTGAGTTTTTTTCATTTATGTAAATCAGTCGTGATTTATTGTTAGTGAAAATGCCAGTCATCTACCTCCCGCTTTCCTTGTCTTTCTGACTCACTGACCATCTTCTTATACCCTCCACTCCACTCATCCTGCAATTTTTTTGGCACTGGTGATTGAACCAAAAACCTTCGCACTGAGCTATATCCCAGTCATTTGGCTAACCCTTTTACTTTGAGGTATTCTATTTTTAACTGGCCTGTCACACATACTTCTTCCCCATGAACAAACTCCGTTTTTCCCCTTCCCTCTCCCTCCTGAATTTTCCCATCTGCAGAAAGATGGTTAGTGTCTTTCTTATTAATTTTTAGAACTCTCATGCTCTTTTAAAAACGTTGATTTTCATATTATTTGGAAATTTCATAAGATAAATTTGGAAACTCAGAATTCCATTTTCCATATCCCCTGGTTTTAAATATACCCCAGAATAGTCTAGTATCTACCAGGAACAAACTCCTCAACACAAGAATTAGAGTTCTGAAGTCTTAGGAACAGATCGTGAGCTGACAGAGATGTATTTCTGTTCCTGGAACTCATCATGATACAGAATTTTAAGGAATAAAACATGTCAGATACTATATAACAAAGTATAGCAATGACAACATATCCCTTCACCCTCATTGCTCTATCGCATGTAAGCCAGACCTCCCACACTGCCCTGTATTCCTGCCACAGGGCTGTCTGGCCTCTGAAGGCCACCTGAACCTTTCCACGTGGAAGGCAAAGATACTGGGGAATGAATGCCTCCCAGGAGCAGCTCTAAACCACTTGCACTAGAATTCATGTCTCAGGATCTTAGTTTGGCCTGGAAAATCCAAACTGAAACACTGGGCCATGAGGAAGTGGAGCTGGGTTAGACACTCAAAACCTTTTCAGTTTCTTAAATAATGTATTAAATAATAGGAGGAAAAAAGAAGAAAGTAGCCATACTTTTAAAATCTTACATTAATTTAAATATATATATATATATATATATATATATATATATATATATACTGTATTTTGACACTTTGACAAATAGCAAGAATTCTGTGTAGTGGAATTAGGTATATAAAATGGTATGGTTCTTGAATTTGAAACATTAAGTGGGAGAAAAGACATCATAATTCTTAGAATGGAATCTTGTGACACCAGAAGTGGATAGCTGTCCATTCTTTCTTCTACACTGACTTAAAATAGACATTCATCTTTTGGGGACATTTTGCTGTGCCTTCTCCTGAGGATCCAAGGTGCTAGCCTGGTGCTTGCTTTGGCAGCATATGTACCAAGGTGTTAGCCTTGTTGTATTGGACATTAAGTTATCATTTTTAGCCCACTATGGAGTTTGTAAAACCAACTTAAAGTAGATGATAATTTCTGTGCAAGTCATTTTAATTTAATATAGATCAGTTAAATAAGTACTAATTAAGAACATGAAGAATGCTATAGTTTTGATCCAAAATGTCCCCTCAAAGTCTCATCTATTCAGAGATGGGGCTTTGGAATGTGATTGGATCATGAGGGTACTCTATCCATTGATGAGTTTATGGCTGAATGTGCTCTTAAAAGGGCAGGTCTAGCTGGAGGTGGTTCATAGGTGTTGTGACCTGGAAGAGTATATCCTTCTCCCCAGCTGTCCTCTTTTCTCTCTGCTTCCTAGCCACCATAAGTTGAACATCTTTGTTCCATCACGTCCTCCTATCATACCATTTCTGCCTTGGAGCCAACTAATCGCTGACCAAACCTTCAGAAATCATGAACCAAAATTAACTTGTCCTCCTTTAAGTTGCAGGTGTCAGATATTTTGTCTCAACAATGGGAAATTGATTAATACAAAATGGAAACACTCAGGCATCTCCAGGAAACATATGTCACTCTGAGAGCTACAAAAAGGAATGAAGTAGAATCCAAAAAAGGAAGCATCACACAGCTGTGGTACGAATCTCTGAAAGGCATCCTGGTTTCCCTAGGACACAAGTTTTCTATGTTTGAACCAAGATGGTCCCAGGAAAATCTAGATAGTTTGTCACCCTGTGGGAGTGTGCTGTTTGGTTGGTGGTACCATTCAGTCACAGAGAGGAGGGATCTCAATAGGGTGGATCTCAGATCTCTTGTTAGGCAATTCACCAGTCTCATCCAAGTCCTCTCCAAGCCAGTAATGGAGTCAGGTTCCAGGAGGGCAGGAAAAAACTGGAAACAAGGCAACTGATACTTCTCCAGCTTCTAGTCTTCCTCTAGAACCACCACTGGCAGACCCTAACTAGGAGCACTGACAAAGGTTAAGTAGAAATGTAGTTTGCTTCTTGAGAATTTATAGTCACAGCTTCATGCCAGTTACCAGATGGGCTCAATGCAACCTTCATTTCTCTCCACCTCTATCGGACTCTCTCTTTCCTAGCATTGTCTGACAAGCATTCCCTTAAACTTATTACTTACTTTCTCATTCTCATCTCTTTTAGAATCCGTCATCATTTTTAGTTTCTCCTCAACATTTAAAACGTTCTTTTTGTGCTCACCACTGGATTTTTATAACCAGAGCTCTGATGTTTCAATTGCTATATTCAATCGTTTTATCAACTAAAATACACAAACTCAGGAGAACAGCATGGTCCATATTTACAGGGAAATGAATGAGAACCAACTGTGATGTGAGAGACAAGTTGAAGTGCATGTCATGAGTGCTATAGCCTCTGTGGGTTACTCCAGCCAACTGAGCGATGGTTGTCACCTTCACCTGCTGTTTCCTAGTAGTACAAAGCTTAGTTACTGGTGAAAAAAATTTCATCTAAGTGCAGTGGCACATGCTTATAACATCAACACTCCAGGAGGCTGAAGCAGGAGGATTGCAAGTCTGAGCACGGCCTGAGCAAGACTCTGTCTCAAAGTAAAAATTACTCCATGCAAAGTACCAGAGGGAAAAAAATCTCCTTTGAGTGAAGATTATTTTGCATTTTGATGATTTTGTTCTCCTACGTTTTTAACACAGAAGAAATTCACACATGGAGATATGTATTTTGACAGAAGAGTTGTTAAGAATTGGGGCCATTTTCCTAATCTGAAATTGAAAATAACAGGACTCCTGGCCTTGTTCCACTTTGAGTTTCACAATATGACTTTCCTGGAAATAGCTTTATATTGTCTCTTACCTCTCCCTTGTACCTAAAAGATAGTAAGCCAAAATGTTCCTCAGAATTTAGTTGAGAATATTTCAACTAATAGATTTATAGCTTAAGGTGCTAACTCAGTATGAATATGTGGAAGTCACATATTGGGACTCTTGGATCTTTATTTTCCAAGAATTCTAGGAATACTCTGACCACAAATGCAGCCCAGTTAGGGTAGTCAGAACAACTGTAGCACTCAGAACGCAAACAACATTGCCAGGTTCCTGGTTCGACACCTCTGCCTGACTATGTCTCCACATCTCAAACACCTGCCATCTACCTGCTTCACAGGGTGTTTTGTTTATTTGTTTGTCTGTGTTGTTTTGTTTCTGTTACCGTTTTTCTTTGTACAAGGAATTGAGCTCACAACATCGTACCTGCCAGACAGGCTCTGTGCCCTGAGCTATATCCCTGGCCCTTCTTAGGGTTTTTAATGAGGGCCTAATAATCAGGTAGAAAACTTAAGAATCCTTGATTTGTTTTTATTCTAAATGACTTTCAAATCACAATGTAGTACAAGGAAAACTTTTGTCCACATTCATCTTCAAAGAAACACCAAATTGTGTTATAATTTATCATAAACCTTACATTATTTCTGAATTGTTTCATGTTTTCAGTCTCTCGTTCCACACATCTTATTCACAATTCCTGAGAGGGCCATGGATGTAAGCTCAGGATTATAAAATAGGTCACTGGTGTGCTCAAGCCTGATTCCTGCAGCCCTAAAACATTTTCATTTCAAATGTAAGCAATCAAAGCTTTTAGTTAAGTCTCACTTTCAAATGCTTCTGTTTCCTGAGGAATCTTCATGGTACTGCCATCCAGGTCACCCTGAGTATCATAGATGACCCATCATACCAAGACTGTCATAAGGTCAATGCATAAAACATCACCACCATTCTCTTTGCTTTTAACTTTTTAATTAATGAGTTACTCATTGGACAGGCACACACTGAGCAATGAAAACAGTATCTCCCTGACATGAAAATCACAGAGAAACTGGAAGAATTTTAAATAATCTATAACATTTTTCCATCATATTCTAGTGGGGGAGCATACTGTCTGTATCTTCACACAAGAATTCCTTTTGGCTTTGTACTAATTGAAATTTTTCTAGGTAGGTCAAAGTCCTACCTGGACCTGAATACATTAAAGTCTAGGCCATAGTTCAAGTAAAATCCAGCAAGTCCTAATACTCTTCCTTATTCTATCCTCTGTGCTATGCTTTACTCTGCAGATGGTTGAGAAATCTTCAAAGAAGACAACTGCCCTTCTTGCCTGTGGCCAAGGTGGCACACCCTCCCTTTAAGTACCATTTGTCATATCATTCACCCCTCCCCACACCAACAGTGGTCATAAGCTGCTTTTATACCAGTAACTGGCTGGCTCATTTAAGATCACAAGTCTTGAGTGTGCAATGTGCAGCATCTTATTTGATTGTTTGGTTTTATTTTAACACAGTCCAATAAAATAGAGCCAACATGAGAACAAGGACTCTGATTCTCTCAGTGGTATATTCCCACTTCCTGTCTAGACAGTATCTGTAACACAGTAGATTCACTCATATTTGTTGAATGACTAATGTCAAATGAAAGAAAGACAATATATTTGTCAAGGCTGTATATAATGGAGCACCAATCTGCCACAAAGAAGGATAAATTTGAGTCATTTGTAGGAAGATAGATGCACCCTGAAACCATAATGTTAAGTGAAATAAAACAAACACAGAAGCTTAAATATCACATGATTTCTCTTATATGAAAAACTCGAAGTATAAATAATTTAACAGCAAAATAAAAGATAGATTGGAAACAGGGAGATAGATCTTTCACAAATGCGAAGTGGAACCAGAGATGGAGGGGAGGGAGAAAAAATAGAGGAGGGAAAGGGAAGGAAAAATGACTATGATGTTTTATGAGCATGTACTAATTTCCCCAAAGAATGTAAATATTATGTGCTGCAAATGTGTATTTGTAAAAATAAGAACTTTAAAAATACATACAGTGCTAAAAAATTCAAAAGGCATAATTACAAATGTGACTCGGGCTACCAATATATAAAATTCACTAGCCTAGCTTAACATTCTTTTGAATATTAAAAGGCATCTGGTTTTAAACATACATGAAAATTTGAATTTATTGAGTTGCTTTTATTTTATTTGAATGATACTGTGTGTATGTGTTATGCATACCACTATATCATAAAGTAATACACAATAATAAAATCAGATGAGGTATCTATCTCCTCCTTTGGGCATCTATCTTACAAAGTGGTTTTTGTCTTAATAACAAGCTCCAGGTCAGGGGCCTAATTTTTTTAACTGTATCATCAACATCTAACACATCACCTAGCATGTGATGTTACATAAATGTGTAAGTGATATGTGCATCTCCTTGCCATTGTTTTTCTTTAGATGCCCTTCCCCACTGTGAAAGACTGCTGTCTTCTTGGTTAAATCTGACTTCATCCAAAAAGTTGCCCACCAAAAATAAGCTCACCTCTGATATTCTCCTAACACATGGTTTGCACGCATCAATTCAAGAGTCAATTCCTAGAAAACAATGCTGTTCCCCTTCTTGGTATAGATATCATGGTGCATAGTTCGGTGCTGTGACTACAGAAGGAGGTCTCATAATACAACAATGGCTGCCTTTTCAAAGACCACTTGAAGTGGTGAGCATGGCCTTATTTTAGTATCTTCACCCAGGTTAATTCATTCAATCTTTATCACAACTCCATGAAGTCGTTCCGATCCAGACCCTATTTAAAAGATGAGAACACAAAAGCCCAGAAATATACAGGTAATAAGTGACCAAGATTGAAGTCTACGCATTCTGCCTCCAGATCCATCCACTGAGCCAGGAGAAGACAAATGGCCATTTGTACAGAGTCAACAAAATGGTCCCTGCCTGGCCAATGCTACAGGTTTAGCAAGCCCGGTGCCCATGGGCCATAAGAAGAGCAAAGAGTAGAAGCAGCTGTGAAGACATAAAGCCTGTAAATTACTCATCGACTGTGATAATATGAGGGAAGAACAGGTGATCATTTGGTTTGGTTTGGTTTGGTTTTTTTGACCGTAGAGAATTGAACCCAGGACCTTCCCACTGAGCTATATCCCAACATCCCAGACTTTTTTTTTTTTTTTTGAGGCAGGATATGACTAAATCACTAAGTTTCCCAGGCTGGGTTTGAACTCTTTATCCTCCTCCCTTAGCCTTCCAGCAGATGACTTCGGAGACAAACTTTTTATGAAATATTCCCATTAAATCTTTCATCTCCTACCCTTCTAACATGACCTGCACATCAATGGAGATTTTATTCACATCCTTAATTGCATAGTGCACTTTAGACTTTTCCATATTCAGTTATTGTAATATAATATGTCACTAATAATATAAGAAGTAAGTAAATAAGAAATACTGAGGTATACATTCATTTTAGACATTGGAATTAATCACACATTTTTCTCTTCTTTGTCAAATATAATTTGCCATCTTTAAACAGAGGGAAATTGAATGGGGCATAAATTTGTACGGATCCTGAACTGTAACCTAAGTGACTACAAATGAAACACTCTCATGTCTCTCATGTCCTCAAATCTCACTAAAAACCCAAGTGTGCTGCCGCTAAGTCCTTTCATTTCAAGTATTACAGAGACACATAATGATGAAATTTACCTATGCTTCACAAAGATCCTAGAATATTCTGTGTAAGTAACGTATGCTATTTTCAATTACAAACAGAACCTTAGCAAGCACATGCGTAATGTTCACATTTTCATTTCCTTTTGACAGATCTCAAATATGATATCATGGAGTGATTTACAATGGGATAATAATACGTGCTTTGTAGGTTTGTAGTCAGGATTTAAGAAGATAAGAAGCACTTTATATGAACTAAAAGTGTGTATGCTACAGGAGTGACATGTGGGACAAAGCCAGAGAACTGGTGACAAAGTCTAGCCTGCACCATCACCTGTGCTGGCGCTAGTCTGAGATTTCTGAATGCACAGGTTTCTCTATGCTTCCCTCTCCAATGGCAAAAGTATTTTGGTTACAGTCCTGTGCCATGTAATTGTGCAGCCAAGGAGTGTTTCAGTATCGATGAAAAGTAAGATCTAGACTCCTTCTGACCAAACAAATCCACTTCAGTAATTTATGCTATAGATCGTCTCATTCTTGTGCCCCAAAATCTATGTACAGACTTGTTTGTAGTAGTGACCAAATGTCCAGCAATAACAGACGATTGATTTGGAAACTTGCCAAAACAAATTAAGGGAAACGCATGGCAAATGGTGTACGTAAGGTGCCTCGTGGTATTATTAAAATGGGAAAAACACACATGCAGAGCTTGTACATGCACAGACTATTTCATAAAAGATTCCCAGGAATTTGGGAAAAGTTGTCCATATGAACAGAACTAGAAAGTGTGATCTGGTGAGAATGAGATCTATTTTCATTATATGCCTTTTCTGCATTGTTTGAATTGATTTTACTGTATTGAAATACTATGCTTTCAATTTAAAAATGGGACAATTTTTTCCTTCCTGATTAGAGTCAATCTTCATCAGTTCAACAGGCTGTGGCCCCAAGGCTTCCATCCAAGTGAGATGTTCAGCCTGAATGGATGAGCAAGGAGCATGACACGTGGTAGGAAAATACACACACACTTCCAATGCTTTGCACAAAATCTCTTGATCAGGTTGCTTGATGACCTGAGCCGATATGGTGTTGGATAAAGCATGTCTACTTGGGAGGCAGGTAGAAGCGAGTAAGGTAGGGGAATTGACCTTGAAAAGCCTTGTGAAGAATATATAATCTCTGCAGGCTAGTTTTTATTACCACTCAAAGCACATCTCACCAATGCTGTGTATGGGGTGGGCCACGACATGTAACAAAACCTGCATAGCTACAACATTAAAATTTTAATAATATGCATATGTTGTTATGATTAATCCCGGGGAGAGTGGTGTAGACACTTAGGAAAAATGTCTACATTTTAAAACATAAACACGTTGCATAACTTAGGTCTCTAATTATACAAGAATGAATTATTAAATGAAAAATATAATTAAATGTTTAAAATGTTACTGATAGCTCACACTAACAAAACAAACGATGGATTCTATTTTTGGGCATATGATTCAGGCACTGCTTTTATAGATTTAAAGTCCTTGAGGAATATCAGATGTCCTCGAGATTTGGAATTTGATTTAACTGAAAGATGTAGGGAAAAACTTTGTAGCCGAACAATTCCCCATTGACTCCATATCTAAGGAGGATCAAAAGTATGTGCTATTTCAGCTAAGGCTAGCAATAATTTATGCTGAATAAATTATCTTCAGTTTAGCTTCTTTCAGCCAGGGGCACAAGAAGGAGTTATGCAATGCAGAAGGCTATGTACATGCTAGCCAGCATGTACTAGCATGTCGGCACCAAAGCAGGCAGGGACTGTAAAATTTGAGCTGAAGCCCAGTGTGCTATTAGCTTGGTACAAAGCCGAGTCACAGACTCAGCTGTGAACAGCAGCATTTCCCAGCCGCCATCCACTCACCATGTTTAACCTACCTCTCACCTTGCCTGGTCTGCACTTAGAAATAAAAGCATGCCTTAGAAATCAACTGGAACAACAGTGCACTGTTTAGAAGTACAAACAAATACACACACATAAATTAGGAGGGCATGGCAAAAAGATGCTATTGATGCATACAACAAAATATAATTAAGTCTCTACATCAGGAATACCTACAAATGCTGAGCCAAAACCTGCACCAAAGTGACAGGCTGTTTCAGATGGATCTGCCCTAAGAATTTCGGGAGATGGGGTCACATGAGAAGTAGGGAAAGGTGGCTTGGGCTCAGTGACTTCTCATCTGTTTGTTCTGTTTAGTTTTGTTTTTTGTGCTGCTGGGAGCTGAATCCCAGGCCTTTGAACTGAGCTACACCCTCAATTCCTTTTAATTTTTTATTTAGAAACAGGGTCTTGCTAATTTGCAGAGTTACACAGGTAGGGCTGAAACTTGAGATCCTCTCGCCTCAGCCTACCTGACTGCTGGCATGACAGCATGCCAAATGTCTTTGTCATTTCTCAGAGAGCCTGGCCCATACGCTCCTTTCCTTGATTGCATCAAACTCAGACAAGACCCTATTAAGAGCATGGGAGAAGTACATTAAGTATGCTCAGTCACCTTATGAGCTAATGACTGGGCACTTTAGAGCATAGGGGATCATTGTTCCAGCATATCATCAATGAACTTTCCAGAAAAGCTAATTAAAGAATCCTTTAAAATGCTTACCAGAAAGTTAGGGTTTATCACAGACTCCTATGCACAGTTGAAGAATTTGCAAGATTTTTTCCTTGCCTGTTCCTTTCACCTTTTATTTCCTTTCCTGTGATCTCTACAGATGAACAAAATTAATTAAGGAGATTCTTTTTTTCCCTTTTGTTGTAATTTAACTATCTCATTATTTTTCCCCTTCTCTAACACTATTTGATACTGACCTGACATAGTAATCTAAAAGAATTAGAGGCAGACAAATAATATTCAGAGATTCCTCTATCCGGAGCAGCAGCAGCAGTTTGCACATTGGGGGATAGAGCCCTGTTCGTTTCCTTCACATCAGAAGTTTACAAAGAGCATTTTTAGGTCGTCCAGCTTCTTTTCCTTGGGGTCCTCCAAAGCAGGGTGCACACAGGCAGAAGGCTTCAAAAATAATGCCTGACAGCATGCAAAGGAAATATACTTTCCCTTTATCTTTCTTTTTCTTTTTTGTCTCATTCTATTATGATCACTTACATTATACATATGTTTTATAGTAAATAAAACACAATAGGACAGCAAAAGCTATAGTGCATCATTTGCAAAAGAAAAATAAATAACTGTAAATCAGGAATGTGGGCAGGAAAAAGTGAGCGATCAAACAGGACCACCCACAATGTGTAAGCCTGGATTCTCTCAGCATCATCAGTTTGGGATACTGGTCGTGTGCAGAAAGGTCCTTCTGCATCATCTTAAAGGTTCTACCATGTGCACGATGGGCCTCTAAACCTCTCAAGGAATAGGCTTCAAGTCCAAAGGGAATGAGAAGATACTGGACTCCACGGGGAACTGAGAGTCATCAACAGGTTATATTTTCTTGTCTCTGCTTCAGAAATCTTAAGGACTGAGCAAGTGAAATGGCTACATAGACCCATAGCCTCCCCTAAACAAGGAAAACTATAGGAAGCAAACCAAAGACCTCAAACGAATCTATGTGCAGATCAATCATCTTGCCTTCTTCTATTTCCTAAAACTAAAATCCAAATTAGTATCTTCTCTTCTTTTTAATTGATTCATTTGTATTTTTGTTGCTATTATAAAATAATATATGTCAAGGTGATTCGGGACAGAAGTGCCACGAGAACACAGAGGTTGTTGCTCACCATGGTTTCCCCAGGGCCTCGGGCTGGCACGCCCGCAAGTTCATCACGTGCTTGATGGGTAAATAATGGCACTCCATAGGATGAAGGACGTGTCCTCTTGCGCAAAAATGTGACAGTGAAAAAATTAGAAATGGAGAAATGAGACAAGTCAAATTAACACATCTGAGATTCCATTTCCTCACTCACTCCTTGAATATTTATTAGACTGAACACTGGGCCAGACCCAAGCCAGGCATAAGAAACATAAAAATGAATTCGCTTTGGCTTCCTGGGAAAGCTAAACACAGAAGGTAGTGGCTAACCCAGAGTGTGTGATAGCCTGATAGATAAGTCACCCTCTACGGCAAAGAAAGTCTGGAACCAAGCACACCAGAGCCAGGGAAGCTTTCCTGGAGGGAACAATTTCTGGGTGGATTGAATACTTTCTTCTGGAAGAATGGAAAATAATAGAGAATTTAGCAATATCTGCAATGTGTTATTTTCCCTAGAACACAGCCGAGAAGTCAAGATATTAATGGTTGTTCATTCAGAATACATAGGTAGTGAATGTTTAGTACACTGTTATTGCACTGTTCTTAAATTCCTCGGGATGGGTGGAGTGGAAGGCAAGTGGACACTGGGCTAGCAAACAGTGAGCAATCCTAGGGAAGACAGTGGGAACAAACAGAGGCAAGAGAACATGAGGCAAAGGGGACATCGTTGTGACTCTCCTGCTTGCTTGTGGGGCTGTGAAGCAGATCAGGTGAAAGAGGAAATAAGAAAACGTTTTGCACAGCATACAGCTCTATTGTGACTTTTATTTTTAATATTTAATATATTATTTTATTTTAATTTTATTTTTAGTATTCATTCTAATATATAATTTTTATACAGATAAAATTATTTTTTGCCATCAATTTTGGAGACTTAGGAGGTATGAATGGTCATAGCTTGTTCTAATAAACCAGGGACTGAAGAAGAGAGCCACTGTCTGTCACACAGTGGTAAACTTTAGGGAACCAATAAGGCATCATACATCAAATTCTACATCAATGAACAACCCCTGATGAGCATATTTCTATGTCAGTCATGTCACAAAAGACCCTGGTGACTTATGACAATGACAAAATCTTTCTGAATACTGAAAGCAGTTCCCCTTCCCTTAATCTTCACATTCACTACACTATCAACTCTTAATGGGAAATTGATTTTGTTATTTCTGATGCTTAGTCTACCTTATCTACAGAGAAGCCAAAGGGGATCCCCATGGATACAGATGGAGGTAACCATTCTTTACACATTTTTGTATATGATTTTGAAAGCCTAAGAAAACAGAAAAATCACAAGAAAAAGAAATTTATGTCCTGCAGAGTAAAACTCAGTACCTGGAAATTTCACCACAGGAAGTTGAAATTGACAGATAGAAACTAGACCAGTTTTATAATATCACTTCACAAACTCACAGTGAAAACTGTTCTGAAAGTCTAGCTTTTTCCCCTCACAACTATCAGAGAAATGACAGAACTCAAGGGGCATTACCAGTCACCTTTCCAGCCTCCTACCAGAGAGACAAGATTAACAACTACATACACTATATACCATTTGAGTTTATTTTTAATACGTAGAAATATTTAGATTTTCCTTAATTATGTTTCATGCCTGACCAGTATTATATTCAGAGAATTTTAACTGAACTCATTTACTTTGTGCAATTCTCTATGAAAGACATTGACAGTTGATATTGTAGGAATACCGTTCTCTATAGTTGAAATGACTTTCTGCCTCCTTTTTCTAGTAGTACAGCCAGCTATGGCTATAAACAAATAAAATACTTAATAAAGTCTAAAATCTATTTTTACCTGCATCAATGTGCTGAGAGGAAAATATGCAAGCCAAAATGAGTAAAAGTCAGATTGGGAATTAGCAGAGCTCCAAAGCCACCTCTCAGTGAAGTCATTAGCTTTGCCAATGAGATGAACTTAAGCTTCATCCTCAAGGTTCCCAGGGACACAGGCAACATCAAGCAAAACCTAAGGTGAAACATGGTATAAAAGATAAACACACCACCTGCAAGAGGGCTACACTCTCAACAAGGTTAAACTAAAACACAAGCCCTTCACTCTCCAGGAGACCACAAGAAAGATCATTTCTTGAACCATAAAGTTGAAAAAAAGCAGTATCTTCCCTGAGAATTTGTAGCTTCAAAGAAACGCTCATCCCATGAGTTAATATTTCAGAATTGTGTCATCCTGGAAAACCAAGACATTTCTCTTGTACCAATTCTTGTGAGATTGGTCATGCTCACAAGAATCTAGCTAAAGTAATATCAACCTTCTCTGAAGGAACGCCAGATTCCACATAGATCTGAGAAAGCTTTCACTAGTATAGGTCCAGGATATACAAACCACCAAACAATCACAGAAATTGCCAACTTAACACTCTAGCTTTAGACTGAGTTTCTAGTAGACAATTTTAAAAAGGAAAGAAATATCATTATTTGCCCAGTATTTGTTATCTGAAAATCTATCTGATAAAATATGGCATGACTATTTCCCAAGAGAAACAAACTTTGCTATCAATAAATTATAAAAACAATTTCATATACAGATTGAAATAAGAGCAAATTATTTATCTGCATGCTTGAGAACGTCTTTATCAAGTTTCCCTGCTATCCACTCAAGCAATTTAGATTCTGACCAACAGGTGAGGCCTCACGTACAGATGTGAACATAGGACCATCTCCCTCCTCATCAAGGAGAAGAAAGACAAACAACACAAATTAGTGATTTTTTGTTTCCTACTTGCTTAGTATTCCAAATGTCCACCTTAATTTTTCCACATTCATCGGATTTAATCAATATACACTAAAGTTACTTACCAAAAACTCAAAATTACTACATAAACTATCATTTCTAATCTATTTCTGACAACCTTCCACCAAGAGTCTTTGTCCTCCTGCATAATATGTTCTTTAGAAATATAAAAAGAATGGCAAATACATGACAAACTTAAATGTCAGCCATATTGGTTGTATTTGAAAGGAGAAGGAAAACAATAATGGATCAACTGATCTCCAGGCTGGGGGTCTTCTGTCATCCTGGGTATTATTCTCTCCTACTTTTTGTGTTTCAGCCCTTTACCCTGAACCCCAGATACACTCTTGCTTGATTTTTCACTTGGCCAGGACAGAAAAGGAGGAAAGAAGGAAATCTTAAAAGAAAAAAAGAAAGAAGGAAGCACGCAAAGTCAGAAGAAAGTAAAGAGGGAGGGAGTGAAAAGGGAGGGAGGGGGAAGAAAGAAAGAAGGAAAGGAAAGGAAGAAGGGAAGGAGGGAGGGAAGTGGAAAAAAAGGGAAGGAAAGAAAGAAGGGAGGGAGGGGAGAGGGAAGAAAATAAGAAAGACATTATTGAATCCTTTTACATCAGGAAATTCTTTTCTTCTACCTTCATGCATGATAGTTTGGCTGGGTACAAAATGCTAATCAATGATCATTTCCATCAGAATTTTGAAGGTCTTCTTACATCCAGTGCTGCTGGTAAGAAATCTAATGATATTCTGATTACTCATGTTGGTTTTTTTCCTGCTCTGGAAACTTTTAGAATCTTGTCTTTCCCCTGCATTCTTGTACAGCATAAGGAAATTTCTTGAAATGGGGTCTATCCATTTGTTTCACTGGATGCTCAGTAAACTCTTTCTTTCTTTTTTTCTTTTAAAATGAAAAAAATAAAAACCATGGTACATAATTTCAAAAGAAAGTAATAGGAGATTAACAGTTAATATACTGTGTATTGTTATCTTCAAGGTAGTTGCTCAGATTACAAGATATAGGCATGAAAAAATTGATCAAACAATGAAAGCACAATCCATTCTTTTTATGAACTAATAGAGATTAGTAGTATAATTATCTATCTTGTGCATATACACATATGGAGTACTACTCAGCAGTAAAAAAGGATAAACTCAAGGCTTTTAATGGATGTAACTTGAGACCATACTCATCAGTGAAATAAATCAGACTCACATGTGTAAACATGGTATTGTCTCTCTAGTGTAAAAAAATCAAAAGAGTAAGTAAGATCCAAAATGTACAATAGATATTGTGAAAGTGAAAGGGGAAGAAATTGCTCAAAAGGAAAGAGAAACTGAGATGGGGGAAAGGAGAAATCAGTAACCTTTTTTAACTAAAAGATTTATGTCCTATCTTTGTGGAATTTTTTTGTACACTTAGTTCATCAATCCAATGGTACTTCAGTTCATGAACTTAATTCTTTCCATGATTCTAGTGGCAAACTGAATTAGATGAGAACCAAATCAAATTCAATGGTTAGGTTTAATGTTGACCTAACAGGGAAATTTGATTTGGTTCTCATCCAATTGTGACCAGAATCACGGAAAGAATTAAATTCATAAACCAAAGTACCACTTACCTTTTTGTCCTCTACTATGTCTGTTACCTTCTTTCGGGGCTTCTATTAGTCACATGTTAAGCATCCTAAAATAATCCTCCAATTGCTATTTTACTCTTATTTTCTATCTCTTAGTTTTGATTGTCGTGGGTTTTCTTGAATGTTCTATTTTGTTAAGTTTGGGAAATCTTCAATTTTCTCTTTCAGTCTTTACATTGAAATTTTATTTCAGCTACTATATCCTTTTCCACAGTATCCTAGTCTTCCATCATAGATGCACTATCTTTTACTCTCTCTTGAACTAATTAAAGTCAGTTTTGCCTGTAATTCCTCTAAATTTCCTTTTCTCTGCATATTTTAGTATCTCCCACTTCAAAGACCACTCACAAATGAGTGGTGGTTCTTCACTGTCCACTTTGACTTAAGGCTAAAACTCTAAAAACTATTTAGGTGTCTGGATTGGGTTTACTGAGCATGCTTCACTATACTGTGATAAAACAATAAGTCAATCCTTTCACTACCTATTCTTTGTGCCTGTGGATATATTTCTTTATATTTTAACTAGATTTAGGGAAGGTAAGGAGATAAAGATGTGTGGACATTACACCATAGTTAATTAGAAAGGGTCAAGTTGAACTTTGAACTGCCTGAATCACAATATACACTCATCACATAAAATAGCTCAGGCTATACCTAAGATTTCACTTAGCCTTGGCTCTCCCATCTTTCTGCAAAGGTAAACACATAATTTACATTTGTTGTTTCCCATGGATATAGATACTTATTGAATAAACTGTATTCAGAGGGCTTCATCCTTATTCATCAGTAACAAAATCATGCCTAACACATTTCTGTTGAGCACCTTGTATTCCAAGGCCTGGTTTAAGGACATCACAGATGTTATTTTATCCAGCATCACTCACACAACAGTGCTATGATGTACATATCATGTCATGTTTACAGATGACAAAACTGGCTCATGTGGACTCAGTGATTTGGTAACAGGTGAACCACTCCCTCAAGTGTAATTCAAGAGTTCCGCTAAATTTCACTCAAGCCAAATACCTTGCCTCTTCTACTGTGTCACTCTGCTCCCCACCAAAATCTAACATCAAGAGAATGGAAGCAGGGAGACTATCCATGCACAGAAATGGTTTCAAAGAGCCTAAATTCAGAAAGCATGTTATCAGCCAAAAACGGGGCCACACAAGATTATCTGCATTAAACATTGCTGAGTGCTTATTTGCATTTGGCAGTTCAGAGTTGAAGAATGTTTTTCAAACTTCATAATTAGTATGTGTTGCAATGGTGGTTCTAAAAGTGCTTTCAAACACATTATCTTGTTTAAATAGCTAAACAAAATGATCAAAAGTCAACTAGATGTAAATAGGTGCTTTTAAAGTCTTGAATGAAGAGTTTTAGAGGTATATGTTTATTACAAAAAGATAATACTTTTCAGAAGTATATGAGAATAAAGAATACCTCTAAATATAAAGTCAAATGCATACTGATTAACACAGTGTTTTAAGTATCCCCAACTGTAAGTATGATTCAATATAATATTCTCTATAATATTCTCTTGGACTTGGAATTATCCATCGAACAATGTATTTTCATTCAAAAACATATTGAAATATAAGCAGCTCTCACAATACGTGCTTTTAGGATCATTAGATTTTGGCTTTGTTGCAATTGCTTCTCCCATGGCTTCAATTTCTTCTCCATACACAATTTGGTGCCTGAATTTTAAAGCAAAAACAGAATGTTTCTCATGGCAAAGGATGCCACTCAATTAGAGTCAATGTATTTTGGAACCTGACTATAGACAAAGGTCTGTGCTAAGCATTCTAGCAGATTTAAAGCCCGTAAGACAAGTTTCCAAACATTGTGACACCTATACTCTACAAGAGAAGATAAATTCTTGCAGCACAACACAGTGCAGCATGAGCAGGACAATAATGGACATTAATGCCCAGTGTGGCTATGTTGTAAGTGTGTGAGTCCCCTCAAATTTCATGTTACAATTCAAGCCTCAAAGTGATGGTATCAATAGGTAAGACTTTGTGGAGGTAATTAGGCCATGAAGACTTAACCTCCATGGATAGAATTAGTACTTTGTAAAGGGTCTTGAGGGAGTGTCTTCCACACCAGCTACCAAATAAGAACACAGAATTTATTCTCTCTAGAAAACACAGAAGGCACCATCTTAGAAGCAGATAGCAACTCTTGTCAGATATCAAATCTGCTTCCAGGACTGTGAGAAATAAATTTCTATTGTTTGTAAATTACCCAGTCTGAGGTAATTTTTTTTATAGCAGCCTGAACACACTGAGACACATGCTGTTGATGTCCAGGGAAAAGCAAGGTTGAGGAATCAAGCAGATGAGAGGATATAAGAACTGACTTTTAGCCAGGCATGGTGGTGAACATTTGTAGTTCCAGCACTTTGGGAGGCTGAAGCAGGGTGATCATAAATTCAAGTCTAGCCTGAGCAAATTAGTGATTTAGTGAGGGCTTACCTCAAAATAGAAAATTAAAAATGGACTGAGGTTATGGAACAGTAGCAGCAGAGTAAACAGTCTCTCTGAGAGAAATAGTTCAGATGCTGAAATACAACATCATGGAGATACAAGAAGGAAGGAAGTGGGTCCCTTGGACCCAGGAAGAATCTAAAATGTGAATTGAAGCCCACAGAGAGAGTAAAAAGAAAAACTTAAACAAAGAAGAAGGTGGTAGCTGGTGGCGCCTTAGCCTGGAGCTGGACTCACCCTGCAGGAGGAGCTGTTGAGCCTGGGGATGCACAATCACAGTGGTGGTGGCTGCTGGTGACACCAGAGGTCTCAGCAGAGAGGTGCAGGGGTGGAAGAAAGTGGTGGATGTGGAGGTCTGCACTGGCTGGCAGTGAGTGCAAGGGACTCAGTCCTCCCTCCAAAGAGAGCAATTGGCGTGGAGCCATTTTGGAGTTGGGCAGGATAAACCCAGGACCAAGACTGCTGCCAGCTTACTCCAGCACCTCCAGGATGGGGGCAAACCTGCAGAAGTTGCTTGGACTGAGTCCCACTCCCATGCGCATTCCAGACAACATCACATAGGTTCCTACCCAACTTAGATCCACAGGCCCTGGCCAGCTCTGCTCCCATGCAAACTCCAAGGGCCCTTGTGGGCCAGTACCTAGCTCAGTGCAGAAGCACAGGTGCCCACCATCAGATACCCATAGCCAGCCTTGGATAGAAAAAACAAACAGTATCACTTCAGAGAAATTGTAGCTAATGCTGGAAGTGCCTGGGACCACACTACCCACGTGTGTAGAAGAAACCAGGAATATGTCAAGATGAAGAAGGAAAAGGCAATCTCTGGCATCCAACTCAAGCAGTGCAAGTACACAAGAGGTAAACATGGAACAGATCAGGAGTCGCACACCTGAAATGTCTGAAGTGATGTCAACGGAAGTAAAGAAACAACTTCAGGAGGCTATAAAAAAATTAGAACAGAAATACTATCCTAGGTAAAAGAAGAAATGAAAAACATAGTACAAGAATTACTAAGCACCTCTAAAGAAGACACAGATAAAAAAATAGGGGAGCATAGGAAAATGAGGGAAACCATGAATGAACAATATAAGAGAGATTTAGAATGCATGAAACAGATTCAAAGAGATATCCAGGAAATTAAAAACTCCACTGAAAGCTGGCAAAACCACTTGAAAAAAACTGAAGATAGACTTTCAAACCTTGAAGACAGGTTTGCAGCTTGTGATCGCAAAAGGAAAGATTTCTTAAAAATAACAAGGAGTCAGGAAGTAAAAATTCAATGGCTGTAAGACAACTCAAAGAAACATAACTTAAGAATTAAAAATGTAAGTGAAAAAACAGTGATCAAGACAAAGGACATCAGGACTCTATTTATAGAAATAATTTCTGAGAACTTCCCAAGCACGGAAAAAGAAAGTGACATTCAAATAAGTGAGGCACATAGAACTCCAGCTAGCCATGACCAAAACAAATCTACACCCAGACATATACTAATCAAGATCTCAGAAATTCAACTCAAGAATAGAATACTAAAAGCTGTTAGAGAAAAGAAACAGATCACCTGTAAAGGAAAACCCATCAGAATCACAGCAGATTTCTCAACACAAACCATCAAGTCAAGAAGAGGCTGGAGTGAAATACTGCAAGTCTTAAAAGAAAACAACTTCCAACCCAGACTGATGTACCCTGCAAAACTTTTTTCAAAATTAATGGAGA
>RJWT010001830.1:0-44790 GCA_004365215.1 Cuniculus paca | reverse complement strand
CTGGGAGAGCTGACAGCTGATGCTTCCCTCTGCAGAGGGGGGAACAAAGCGCCGAGCTCAGGCATGGAAATACAGGGCCATATTTTTTCCAATTGAATGCTCTGCAAGTTCATTATGTCGTTAGCTGAATGGAATTAAATTAGCACCTAAGTTTAGTAGGCTGTTGGGTTTGTTTTGTTTTGTTTTGCTTTGTATTTTTCTTTCACGTTTTAGACAAAATAAAAACAAAAGGGTACTCTTACCAGGTCTTGGTGTTGATTTTCATTTTATTGCTTAAAATATGAGTGATTACCATGTATATATCTGACTAATTCTGAATGATGATAATCAGGAAATCCCTTTTCCTTTTATAGTAAACTCACTGATAGCTTAATTCCCTTTTTCTTACCCCTTTCACAGAATTGTGGATTTATGGAACACTGGATATTATGATTGATTACAATATTTGTATTATAATGAGTCTGATGATTGGATCTATCATGTTGCTGATAGGGTATCTGCTGTGTGCTCTGTTTTTCTCAGTTGCTGGTGAACACTACCACATAAGTCATATAAGAGTCATGACTCAGAAATACTGAGAAAAAGAATTAAACACAAAAACTGCTTTTTGTGCTTTGTAAAATTAACTCAAGAGTCTCAAATTATAATACTGGATCTAAAATCTTAATAAATCCAATGATTAACCTCCAAACTAAAGACAAGCATATAGAATATAAAACTGAAAATTTATCCCATATTTTTTAATCTTGTATTTAAAAAACTGAAGAGACATACATAGTTTGATGCAGGAGTGAATTTGCACATAAAAACCTTTGACAATATATTCCAGTAGACACAATCAAGAACAACGTGGCAATTAGGAAGATAAATTTAAGAAGTAATATCAAGAAATTAAAGTAAAAACAAATTTCCCAGGAAGCAGAATATGGCAAAGGATGCTATTTTTAAAACAAACCAAAAAAAAAAATAGAAATTTTTAAAATTCCAGTTGAGTCAACTGTACTAGTTAGTTTGACAAAGGAGTTCATGGCAATCAGTATTTAAAGAATATATGGTGCATTTGGGCTCATATGAAACCAATTTTGTCAAATCAACTTAAAATTTATCTGCAAAGAAGAGGTGGAAATCTGGATAAAAACTGTCAACCATATGTCACTTCTTTTGTCATAGCAGACAGCCAGTAAATGTCAGCATTTATGTCCAAAGGAAAACATTTTCACCTGGGCGCTCTTGTCCACAAACCACTTCTTGACTTTATTACAATTAAACAGACGAGGCGGCTATAAGAATTCTAAAGTGGTGGTGTCAAGAATGCATGGCACATAAAGCACTACACTATTTAGTGAGTGTGAGTTTGAGGTCTGCAGCCAAGTAGCACATAGGCATGCAACTTTATCTTAGTTTTCTCAGAAACAATAGTTACCCCATGATTCCCTGGCCAGACGGCCTTAGAGTCTCTGCAATAATCTGGTCAGCTCCAATCTAGCCATTGAGATAGATGGAAATGATTCTAAGACTTAAAGTACTGGTGCTTGAAATAAGTACTGGAAATTAGGAGCAGTAGTGGTATAGCCCCACCACAGTTACATGACAGAGGTACTTTACCACCAGTATACGCCCTGAGGCCAGAGACATTACCTATGTGCTTGAATTCCCCCTCTGAAATTGACCACCTGCATGACTTTCGGCAATTTACTTAGCAACACCAAAACTATCTCCCACGTTTGAAAGGAGGATTAAATGAGATACTCTAAGTGAACAACTTAGTCTGTTGTCCAGATACTAAAGTATTATATTTAGCATAAATCTTCAATGGTTGAAAAAAACTGCAATCCATGTTCAATGACAAGCTGCCGAATTAATTCAGCTCTTTTCTCTGTTCACATTCAATTTCACCCTCACTGTGATTTCCAATCTCTATTACATCAAGTTCATGCTGGCTAACAGTCAGCTCCTATCATAATCAACAAAAACCTCATAGATGCTAGAGCTAAGGGAGAGCTGTATGATTATTTACTATAACTCCCATATTTTACAGTGGGGAAAATTGACCAAATGAGAAAATGGCTACAGTCAATGAATGAATTCTCTCTACTGGGCTAGACCATACATAGAAACAAAAATGCATGATTGGCATGTACCCAGTGATGTATTCATCAGTCTTTCAGGAAGATTAAAGTATGCATACATCTACTAGGTTAAACCTTATCAATGGAAACAACCATTAATAGAAGAAATAGAAAAATAAAGGATTAGAATTTTTACTTGTTGCGATCATGCATTTATAGTCCAAATTGATTTTCTCATATATTGAGCAATACATTTCTATTGTGTATAGTATATTCATGAAAAAAAAACACATGAAGTCTATGATTACATGTATTTGTATGATTATCATATTGTAATAGCTGAAAAGATCATTGATTAGTAACAGAGAACTCTCTTGAACTCGCAAAAGTCACATAAGGGAATGAGGAACAATAGCTCCAGTAGCTGAATTGTGTTAGTTACTGTAAATGTAGTAAAATCAGCAGGAGTTGATCATGAAACTATTGTTTCCATGCTATTAATGTCTGCATCCAAGTTTACATTCTGAGGGAAGCTTGAAGCAAGATTATTGTGCCATCGGTACAATATGAAAGATCTCATGCTAAAATAAATTGTCCAATTAGTTATATTGCATTTCCAGGGTGAATTTCAGATAAAAACACACAGCATCTTTGATTAAATACTAGTTATTAGAGCTTTTGACATGTCATCCAATCACTTCAGTTACCATACTGTGAAATGCTGTGTTTGCAAAATCATAAATTTCTATTAAATAAATTACATGTAAGCAGTTACTCGAGGCTGTTTTCTTCTTTGTCTTGATTAGGTTATCTTTTCCTGTGTTGAATCAATTTCTTACTCTCTCATTGCCTAAGCAGAATTATTGTTATAGATTGGACTGGGCCCCTTACTCCAAGTTGTTAAGTTGAAATCCTAACCCCTGGCACCCCAGAATAGAATCCTCTTTGTAAACAGGTTCTTCGCAGACGTAATCAGTTACATGAGGATGTGGCATGCAGGGGTGCACCCCTCATCCGACCTGGTTGGCGTACTCTTAAACACATGCCATGGGAACAGACAGACACTCACACAGGTAGAGAGTGATGCGAAGACTCAGGAAGAGGCAAGAGCAAAGGAGTAGAAGTCGAAGAAGACTAAAGACAGCAGCTGAGCCCCAGGGTATGGGGCCGGGCCAGGCCCGAGTCTCCCTTGCAGTCCTGGGAAGGAAACAACGCAATGGAGAGCTTTGTCTCAGACTGCTGGTCTCTAAAACTATGATGCAACAGGTACCTACTGTCTAATCCAGCTTGTGGCGCTTTGTTACAGGAACTCTAGCAAACTAAGACTTTAATAATTATAAAATAATAATTATAGTAATTATAAAAACTATAATAGTTATAAAAATTAACACCAAATTGTGTCACATATTCCCATCAGTGCCATAAAAGAGCAACACATTTTTGCAAAATACATTTACTTTTCAATAGAATGTTGAAAACCTTGAAAGATATATCTGATCTGCATCATATATATAGATCGGCTCATGTATGGGTCATAGCGCATATGCATACATGTAGATCATATGGCATACATAAGCAGTATGAAGTTTGAAAACTAAGCTGTTACTCAAGGCAGAGCCACGCCAGAGAGAAATCATCATATGATTTATTTTGCTCAGTAGTCCCACACTCATAGGCTGAATGATCCCATTGGAGGGAACAGAAACAGACTCGAGAATGATAATGAGAAGGACCCAACCACAGGTGTGCCTCAGAACTCAGCACTTGGACTATCATTTGTTGGCCTGATTCTTTCAAGAGTCTTTGTTAACATGTGAAATATGTTCCTTTCAACTGGTAAATTATGACCACTTGGAGATATGACAGGGTCAGACCACTAATTCAAAGTGAAATAATAAGTGATTATTTTGCTCTGTTCATTTTATGTGTAGCAATGCAACCAAGATAAGAAATTACACATTCTTAGAGTCAAATTATACTAGATCATTGACTAGAGTGATATATATTGATCCAACTAAGTTTTCAATGTGGATAAATCTGGTTCACATACACAGCTTTCATTAACTAAAAATTTTAAATTTTACAAAGGACAAAATTTGAATTTTATAATGGATAAGATGAATGCTTTCATATAAATAAGGAGTAAAATCTACTAATATAATGTTTGTGAAACCTGTATATGTTTATTCCAGCTTTACTTAATTTTATAAAACATCTTTTTCATGAGATATGGGGGAAAGATGGTCGCATCAGGATCCAGTTGTTATACATAAACTGTGTGTAAAAAGTAATCTAGTGTTGTTACCAGATTATAAGGCTTTTGAAAGCATCTAGGACACTCTACTAAACTTTGTGTGATATTTAGGAGAGTGGCTGGCACATAACTGACCTCTTAAATGGTTGTCGAGAGGAACCAGACCTGACTTTGTATTGCTCAAATGCAGCACTCAGTGGAATAAAAGCAAACACCAGCAACAAAAAAGTTTTGGTTCAGGATGTTAAAAAGCTTGCAAAAGTAAAGCCCAGAATCTGTTATCCTTTGTCTTAATTCGAAGCACCACTGACATAAGAGCTGCTCCTGCTCCAACTGGAGCCCTCTGCATGGGTGATGAGCTTCAGTTAATTTCATCTTGCACTTCCCTGAGGCCACAGGCAGAAAAGACCTTGCTACCGCCTTGTTTCTGCTGTCTACTTTTCCTGCCATTTCGCTGCATAGCAAGCTCTCTTTTGGACTCATCTTGGCTTTTTATTGACCCTTTTATTGACTTCTGCCTCATCACTGGATGGACTTTTAATTTTTATTTGATTTTGTTCTAGCAATAACATGTAGATGTACTATCACTTATTTTCTCCTGGCTTCTGACTCGGAGCAGAAAACCCCTCTTTAACGAAAGGAATAGCTGTATGTCACATCGTCATAGCCCAGAAAGATTTTAGAAAATCATCTTAAGGCTGGAACGGCAAAGGATAAAGCCAAACTGGAACCAAACAGCGGATGAAGTGTCCCAGTCACAATTCAATACAGCTGTCCATCTCTGTATAAAACCATATACCCATAAATTTTTTGTAGACCCAAATCTACAGCTTCCATTTTCTGCCCTCTCCTTCCCACACTGTTCCTGTTTCTGCTCCATCTTATTACCTCCATGTTCTCCCTCTTCTGATTATCCTCACCCCCTTTATTCCTTCATCTTCTCAGCCTCACTATGTATTTCCTTTCATTACCGACTGCTGGGGAGCATCGGCCAAGGTCAAGACCAAGTGTGGGAATTTCAGCCTCCACATTTGGTCCACTTCTGCTTCGGATCCCTCCCCAGGGTTTACATTTGCCTGTGTCACCACTCAGACCAAAATTTATCTCCCATGCCCCAGGCACCGGCTGTTAAAAAATCTTGAAGTCATAATGGACCCTTGAGTCGCAGCTCACTCAAGGTGTTGAATTTTTTCTTCCCCTCTACAGAAAAATAAAAAGATAAAAATTCATTTCTTTTTTTTTTCTCTAGTTCTAGGGCTATGTGGCTGTGTCTTGCTACTATCTTCCAGATCGACTGCTCAATATGCTTGACGATAACACTAATAACCGTCAGTGCTTTATCACCTGGAAAATAGACAAAGTAAGATCCTGAATTAGAATAGACCATAGTGTTGATGTTTATTTAGTCTTTCTAAAATGTACCTCTAAACAGATGCAGTTCAGTGAGTTTGGAAACTATCAGCCAGATTTTTGATAATATGATCCTGCTGTTCGGTACTTTTCCCAAGTTCTAATTTGCATAAGCATTGATCTTCCAACCTCATGCTTCACCTAAAAAAGCTCGGCCGAGTCATGCCCTCTCTCTAGTCTTTCAGCTCCTGGAGCCTGTCTCATTTCCTCAATGACTTCTCTGCCTTGCCTCCACCTCCATTCTAACTTAGGATTCTTCCAAGCATTCATGAGAATAATTTCCTTTTGTTGAGCAGCAAATTCAGCATGAAAACCTTCCTTTAAGTAAACACAACACACACACACACAATTAATTAGAATGTAATTAACTCTGTCTATGAAAAATGCAGCACAAGACATCTTCAAACAAGGGCTGCCCTAACTGCATTTAAAATAAGACTACGGTTATGTCGAATCCTTCTTTGATGTGCTCAAAGACAAGATGAGTTTCTTAAGATGTCTGAAGATAAATACTTTTCAAATAATTTTTAGGAAAATAAAATTTTCATTCGAGCTGAAGAATAATTAACAATGATTCCTGCTTGCCTGTGGGGTCTCATTAGAACACAGTTCCCACAGACAGAGATTTTTGTCCAGTTAGGCTATTTTGTGCCATGTAGGAGACATTCCTACATGTAGGAGATGCTCGATAATATTTGTGAGTGAAGACTATGCTTTTCCAAGCAATGTGACACCTCCTAGATCTCTTAAGATGATGGACTGTGCTTTTTGCTTAGGCATCTGTATTAGTCACTTTTTCATTGCTGAAACAATGTATCTGACACATACATAATTTCAAGGAAGAGAGATTTATTTTTCCCTCACAGTTTCAGTGGCTTCAGTTCATGGTTGTCCAGTTCTTAGGCAGAAACATCACGGTAAAAGGACAAAGTGGAGAAAAGCTAATCAAACCCCAGTGGCCAAGAAGCGGACAAAGGAAGGACAAGGAGTCAAGATTCCACACTCCTAGGCTGCCCCCTTCCCCTGGGAACTCAGTGGATGAGCCCAAGTCCTGTGATCCCACCTTCCAAAGCCCACCACTGAGCACACGAGACTTGCGGGAGGCATTGCACTTCTAAAGCATGGCATTCTTTAAGTTTTAGCACAGCATCTGGCATTTCATTATTCTTCAATAAACGTTTATTTCCAAAACAACAAAATGACATATTTACCTGCAGCTGGAGTTATGAGTGCTGCCAGAATCAGGAAGAGTCGTCCAGAATCTTCGCTCCCACAAAACAACAAACTGACCTCATGTCCTGAGCCCTGAAATTATCTCTAGAAAACCTCTGAGGAAGTGAATATCTGACTCCAGAGAAGCCAAGAGAAGCCTGGACACACGTACTAGCGGAGTGACACCTGTCACATTGCTCTCCTGTCAGTATCAGGGGCCTGAAGGGACAGGGAACAAGACAGGTACATTTTTGCTTAAGAGAGGCAGGCAGTTGCCCCAAAGTGATCAGATGGAGTGGGCCTCAGGGAAAAGCCTCAAGAGGGTCACCATGACAGTAGTGGACAGGGTGGCTGGGACAGGGGTCGTGGAGATGCCAAAGGCACAGCACTTCCTGTGACTCTTGCCGGGGTTGGCTTTGCTCTGCAGGAGAGGTCTCATCAGCAACAGCATCTGCCTCTCCTCCCCGGATGGAATGGAACTGCTCCCTCGGGAGATTTACTTCTCTGCAGTTTGAACTTTGTAACTAACTTTAAAAAACCATGGGGGCAGGGGTTGGAGGGGGCAGAGATCCCATTTACTCAAATTACAATTTTCATTCTCCAGCAGCCCTTGTGATTTGGCAAATAGCTTCTGTTACTTGGTATTCTGCAAAAGTAAAGCTTGGAGTGTATTATGCAACTTCCTGAGACTCTAATTAAGATTGCTACCGTTTTGAACCTGCAATATAATCTCAGAAGAAAACAAAAATGAGAGGCTCTTTTGGCACTATGCACAGGGGGCCATTAAGCGCCTCTGCGCTCTCCCAGTGGGTCGCCCTGCACACTCCTCCTGTGGGGACTCCACCAGGGACAAGGCTCCACGTAGGGGGCGGCACCCTGCTGAGCACGCAGGAGCCTGCAGAGGCTGACATTACCCCAACACTCCTCCAATTCCCTAGCGAGCTCAGCACACCGAGAGCCCTCCTCTAGCTGTGTGTGCAGGGTGTAGCCAGTCTAACTCACCCTCTCAGGCTCCCCAGGGTCCCAGCAGCTGAGCCAGTGGCCTTTCCTTCCTAGGATTTTGGCATCAGCTAATTGCCTTTGCTAGGAAAAGAGTTCTCTTTATACAAAGAAGGGTCCGCAAATTCCCTGCTTGATTTTGATTTCCTTGTGTTTTCAGGCTCTCACTGATAATGTGAATACAAGGGTCATATCCTTAAATATATATATCATTACACAAAAGAGTACATCAAGACTATTATACACAATGCTTTTACCATTGTGCTTGCATCTCAGACATACTATCAGCATCGGTCAGCTTTTCATTACTATGAGGCTATATACACCTGCAGCGGTCAATTTATATAGAGAATAAGTTTATTTTGGCTCAAAGTTTTAGAGGTTCCAGTTCATAACCAGTAGGCCCTGCTGGCACTGGGCTTGTGGTGAGGGATTACATCATACTGAGAACAATAGCAGAGCAAAATTGCTCACCTCTGCTGTCCCACAATCCCTTTCAGATGCACACCCCCAATCATCTAAAGACCTCACGCTAGGCTCTGCCTTTTAAAGGCTCTGCCACTTCCCAATAGCACCATATTAGGGACCAAACCTTAATTTAAACACATGGATCTTTAAGTGACATTCAGCATTCAAACTGTGGCAGCATCCAACTGAAAGTATTTGTTTATTGTCTCACTCACTGAACAATTACTGAATGCCTACATTAGGCTAGTAAATTTGAATTGAGAGAATAAAGACTTTGTACTCAACCTCTGGAATATGAAATAAGGAGGGGGAAAAAGGAGATGGGGATGAAAATGAGAGAAGAAAGGAATGATCAAGGTAAAACAACATGCCAAAAATAATGCAAGCTTTTCCTGAACGCTATCACTAAGTTATCATTTACAGTTTATGTCTTGGACTAAGTAGAGGTACTTTTACATGTGATTCCTTATTGTTTGGTCATTATTATATGGAAGAATCCAGAAAACATTATGAATTTTTTCCTCCTTGTGAGAAGTGGGAACTGATGGAAGGTTTCACACAAGGGAAATGTCTCAGTAGTTGAGGAAGGGAGAGTCCCGCCATACCATACCAACCCTGGAGGCTGTATTTGGTTAGGCAGTGATTCACCAAAGCTTAATACCAAAAGTTTTGAGGTTTTTTATTTTTCCAATTATAAAGAGCAGAAAACAAGTAATAGCTATAGATAAAACAAAAATAGAGGATGCATCACTCAATTCTCACTTTATGTAATTAATGTGGGAAAATAAAAGAAACTTGCGGATAAATGTAGCATTTAAAAGCCAAACAAAACAAGACAATCAAACTAATTAAACCATAGTTATCCATGATGAAAATCTTACTATAAATGGAAACATAGCAAGATACAGTGATGGAAAGGTTGATGAATGGACTTCTCATCCTGCTCACCTCCTCATAAACCACTTCTAGCTTGGGGTGAAAAGAAAGCAACAATATTTAACCTCTCTGAATTTCCATTTCCTCTTCCTGCCTGTTTTCTGCGGATGCCTAGAGATCAGTAAAAGTAGGCAAAAGTATTTTGAAATATGTTAACACTTTATGCAAATGTAAGCTCTTTTAATTATTAACTCCTGTATTTAAATCTGATTTGTTTTCACTTTGCCTTCCTGGGTCAATTCTAACTTGACTTTAGTCTCCCTGGTACAGTTATGGTTGGAATCATAAAATTTTAAATATTTAAATTTTACCTAATTTAATCTAATACCTAACCTGAATTTCCTCCCTTGTGTTTTAAACCCATTACATCTTGAAGTGTCTGTGTTGACTAATGAGAAAAATGGGTCCCTGTTCTCTCTGCAACACCTCCTCATGCATCCGTAAACAGTTATCATGTGTCTCCTCTGTGTTCTTCTTCAAGATTGAACATCCTCAGGTCGCTCAGCCTTTGCTTACAGGCCCCATTTCCAAGGCCCTTCATCATGTTTTGTTGCTCTCTTTTGATACCTCTGCCAAACTCGGCTGTGTTGTGAAAAGTGTGCTTTCCCAGAAGGATCACAGTGCCCCCATCAAGGGCTGAGGATTGCCAAGTAGAGTCTAATCATCGCCTTATCTACTGTATCCTTGACAATTCTGCTAGCCCTACACAGCATAGCAGTTACCATTCTTTTTCTTCTTTTCTTTCAACAGCATCACGCGTTTGACTTTTTCTTAGCTGTTAACTAGCATAAATTAAAGCTCTTTGGGACAAGAATGAGTATAATCACCTTACCAGTCTTGCAGTCACAGAGCTTAGGGCAGTGTTTCATAAACATCTGACACTTGATAAATATGCACGAGCCAACGAATATTGCTTGTTCCTATAAGCGCTAACTTTTAAATTCTTTTAATATAACAAAAGTATACATGATTGGCTTATGATCGGAATATACCCAAGAGTGCAAAATCCATGTCTGACTGTTATGGCTAAAGAGAGCAATAAAACTAGCTTTCTAAAGCAAGTAATTGGAAAGAAAGAGTGGTTTTACCAGATTTTATTTATGTAATACAGGTCCTCATTTAAAAATAAAGTTTTGGGAAGCTCCGCCAAAAAGCGTGAAACATGAACCATGAAATGAATGACCCGTTAAGTTAACATCAGTTACTGAATATAACATGATAAAGGGTATTATGGAATTTAGCTGGACTGTCAAATTTACTCACTGTCTGGTTTATCCATGGCCAAACGTAGGAAAAATATGAAATGATTTGGCAAGGTCAGTGACTACAGTGCAGGAAGCCTTGATCTTCTACTGTATTTGCTAAGCAACAAGGAATCCAATCTGCCGTTTAGACTGTCAAAAAAACTCTGTGGGGATGTCCTTTGGAAGAAGCAGCCAATAAGAGCAAAAAATACAATCTCATGCAGATCAGAAGATTAGACTTAAAGGGATCTGAAGTAGAGATGATACCTTTTATCCTTTAAGTATTATGAACCTTTTATCTTATCTGATTGGCTAAGAACGTGTTGCTGCACTGTTACACAGCAAGAAACTATCAAGTACATCAGCAAGAGTGAAGCTAATCTTCTCCAGCCATTCAGAACAGAAATGACCCATAGCTCAGATACAGTTCTTTCCCAGAAGGAAGAAGGGATCAAGGAAAGATCAAGAGGTCTTCTAGAACTTTAACTATCCCAGCCCAAATTATACATTCTGGACTGTTTATAGTTATCCATACCTGGAAAACATATCTTTAGTATAATTTTCATAAAGAGCCAAATCAACAAAACACTTTTTGGCAAAGCTTTAAGAATTTCACTAGGTAAAATAATGCATATCTTTTTAAAATGAACAGCTTATCAGATGCATATTAGAAACTTTGAGACGCATACCAGGAATTTTGGGATGGATCTAAAAACTATAAAATGCATATATTGTAACAAACAGCTCACTCAGTCACCAGAGTGGAGAGACTTCAACATAGTAAAATTCAACTGCTTCTGTTCAGCTTTTATCCACCTGCCCCTTTCACAAGACTGTGTGGAAGTCATTCAATAATTCTTGGGTCTTTTCTTGACTCTCATTTAGCTCTTCACCTATGCATGTGGCTACTCCTTTTCTGTGGTTGTCAGACTACCTGTCCCTGATGCATTCCATCCCTCTGAGGTCCTTCCCTGATTCTGTGCTACTGAGCCCATTCCCTTGGCTTCAGCTTCCATTCATATGATGATGGCTTCTTTTTAAGTTCAGACTTTGGCTGTGTATTCAGACCAAGCTTGCTTGAGAACAAGGAAAAGGAAAGGAAAAAATAAATTTATTATCCAGAGATAATGGTGTGCTATGGAACCCAGTAACACAGCCCAGCCACGGCAAGACCATCACCCAGGGAGTGGGGAGCCGTCACTATACTCTTTCTCATTTCTCTGCGGCTTTCTGTTCATCTGCTCCAGCATTTTCTCCCCCCAGCTCTCTCTCACTTCCAGCTATGCCTGCAGTACAAGTATGCGGGACTCCGCCTCTCTTCTCAATGACTTCCTATATCCAAGATTTAACAGACTGCCTGGTTAGCTTGAATTTCAATTCCAAACTCCCATCGGAGGAAATCTGTACTCACGCTTGCCTTAAGTGATCAGTAGGGCAAGGGACAAGGTACAAAGTGGGTGGTCACATGTCCCTGGGCAGAAGCAAAGACAGTGTGAGAAGAACCAACAGTCCTATCCTTGATGGAGAAGACGATCAAGCGTGTCTGATGCTACTAAGTCGATGTCTACAACTCAGACTTTTTCTTTTTAAAGATTAAGTCCTAATCCAATATTGGAGGATTTTGAGAATTATTTTTGGTGATTGCTTGGTTTTGACTGTAGCATGCTACCAATCAGAGAAACAACAGCATATTAAAATAGTTAAGAGTAATCAAACAGCTAGGGATTCCATCCCCCCAAAGCCTATTCGAGCTGCAAGCAAGCCTACTGGACTCCAGTTCCATACTCATATTCCAGAAGGGCGTCCAATGCAGCAGCGAGAAGAGCCAGAATAAACTAAATGGAGAAATTGATCACAGAAAATCACAAACACTGTTAATTTCCTTTCTTGAGATGGGATACTTAAGTTTTCATTTCATATATACAGAATAGATCAATATTTCTAAATGCATTGCCTTATGGATGCCCACATCCCAGAGATAAATGTTGCATACTAGATATAAGAAAATAACTAAAAATAGAATATTTGCTGAAAGTTTTCAGTGAGGCATTAACGGCTCTGGAAATTAGAGCTCTAATTTGCACAATTTTATGAAGTAAACAAGGAGAGCCATGCATCAGATGTAGGCTGCTGCTCGCTGCCTGCACTCAACACATTTTAAGGGAGTGTCAAATTGATTTTGCAATCCTTAATTATATTTCTCTAATTTTTTTCTGCCTACTGAATTTGAAAGTACGCAGAAGAAATCAGTTTTCACCAAACTATTTTTCTCACAGTTAAACTTAATAACATAGCATATTAACACCAATTATACAAGCTATGAAAAATACATTACAGAGGTGCAATTGCATCAAAGCAACGACTGATCAATTGCATATTAAAATGTGTATTTCATATTTACACTGATTAAATTCCTTACGATAAAATACCTGAAAAAACAGGCAAACCATAGTCCTTTATATGTAAAAATTTCTGTCTGAACATGAGATCAAAAGAAACCCTATTATGTAGAGAAAAAAATGTGTTATTTTTATTTAATTGTGTAAGATCCTTGCTGTCAGCACAACATAATGAAACTCATTTTCCTAAGCTTTATAACATACACTGGGTAGTAATTTATTTCCTATAAAATTTGAAGTGCTGAGCCTAATACAAAGTTCATTCACTGCTCAAGATTCTAAGGGAGTTCAGGACAAGTAAATTAAATAATATAAAAATGGGTTGGTTCTCCTCTAAGTAGAGTTAAAATAATTTATTTATCACAGTGCAGATCAATTATACTCAGCCCTGAATATTGTTGGAATAACATGGAGACTTTTCGTTTTATTAACTTTATTGAGATATAATTGTGTACAAGAAACTGCATGCATGTAAGGGGGACAGTTCCGTGGGTTTTTGACAGATACACACACCAGTAAAGCCAATATCAGGGTTATTACACAAGAGATGTATCACCTCCTCCTTCTCAGCTCCAGGCCAACAGTTACCTCATTTTTTCACTACAGATGGTTTAGATTTTAAGAACTTTGTATAAGTGGAATTAACAATAATCATTCTGCTTATTTAGGTAGCGTACAAGTTGAACTTTATCTACATTGCTCTTACCAGTGTATTCTTTTGTATTGCTTATTAGTAGTATGCCGTATGGATACAGTGAATTTTACTTATCCATTCACCTACCGATGGACATTCATGCTGTCCCTAGTATTTGGTTATTGTGAAAACATGAATATTTATGCATGTGGTTTTTGTGCAGACAAATTCTTTCAACTTTCTTAGACATCTCCTTGCTCCCCCCAGAGGAATACTTGCGCCTTGTGGTAGATAAATGCTTAGCACAGTATATCTGGGGATATCAAAATGCACATTTCTAGCTATTTTCCCAGAGATTAAGATGCAGTAGATTTGTGGTAGGATTTGATTTTGATTTTTTTTAAAATCACTCACCCAAGATAACTTTTTGCCCATCGGGGTCAGTTATTATATTATCATCATGCTCAACTTACAAATTTGCTTGTTTTTCTCACCTAAAGAACAAATGAAATAAACTCCACTTTCACAGCATCCTCTTATGGCGTTACCACTTCTTTCTCTCTTTCACTTTCATTTCACATCTTTTCCAAAGGACAGTCTCTGCTCTTTATCACACTTTCTGACCCTATAGCCAACCCAAAAATCAGCACACCATCAAGTCAGTAAACTGACCCAGGACATATCGTTTCTCTGGCTAATTATGTGATTTTTTCTTTTAATCATGATTTTTTTCAGTAATTTGGTTTCCTTCAGCCTGAGGTTTGTTCAAAGGTTTATTATGATTTATAGTTTTCATCAAACTTGAAAAAGCTTCAGCATTATTTCTTCCCATATTTTTTGTCCCCACTCCCTGTCTCGTTCTGTAACTCATGGGCTAGGCCACTGTGGAGGTCAAGGCAGAATCAATGTGGCTGGCCTTGGGGTCTGCCCAGGGAAGTGGTGGAGACACTCCTAGGCATGACACAGTAAAGAGATATCATGTTGCATGGGGTAGAGCAGCCATTATCAAAATCAAAACAAAACAAAGCAAAAAACTATCACAAATCTGGTGAGGAGTGGAGAGAAAGGACCCTTGGATGCTCCTGGTGGGAACGTAAGTTAGTATGGTCATTAGGGAAAACAGTGTGATGGTTGCTCAAAAAGGTGAAACTACAGAACCACTATATGAGCCAGCTTTCCCATTTCTGGGTAAATTTCCAATGGAAATGAAATCATTCTACAAAATGATGCTTCCATGCCCATGTTTATTGTGGCACTGTTCAAAATAGCAAAATACGGACTCAATGTAGGAGCCCATTAACAGACGAATGGGCTAAACACACACACACACACACACACACACACACACACACACACACGTACATAATACACATGTATACAATGGAATACTGTTCAGGCATAAATAAGAATGAAATTCTCTCATTTGCAGGAAAATGAATGGAGCAGGAAAATACTATGTTAAACAAAATAAGCCAGACACAGAAAGACAAGTAGCCCTTCATCTCTCTCATCCAGGAAAATTAGTACAGTGGAAAGAAGAAGAAACAAAAGAGAAAATATGACTCAAAAGTGAAAGACTACTAGGGACTGGGGAAAGTTCAGGGATCGGACAAAGGTAGACAAAGGCTGGATGGACTTGGTCAATGCACAACATATTGTAATAAAATATTTTGGCAAGGGTTCTGGATTATTCAATATTCTACTAAAGAATATAAAATTTTGTTTTTTCAGGCAGTAAAATTACCACATTACTTTCTTGACTTTTCTGAAGCTCAGCCTTAGACTTCATTCAGGGGCATCTGCTACGAATTTGTCCATAGTGTTAAAATGTGGACCTTCCTCCTACTGCATAGAACTTATGCATGGAGTGTAGACTGTTGGGAGAATCAGTGAAAAGGGCTCTTGTGTCCTCCATGGTCCCTAAGTTTAGAAACTGCTCTTGTTTTGCTCAATATTCTTTTACGTCATTATTCACAGTATATGGCTAATGAGGAGAAACTGGAAAATGACTATCTATGAACTGAACAAATGGTTGAATTCCTCCAGTTAAAAGTGAATACAGAAAAACAAAGATGAAGGCTTGAAACACAGTTTGCAGAAAATAGAGGAAGAAACCTGGTAAAACATATTTTTTTTTACTCTTAGTGATACTATTTTTTGGCACATAGGATAAAGAATTTTAAAAGCTCAGTGTCCTAAAAGTTATTCCCAATCTTGAAGAAAGCAAAATTAAAAAATGAGAGGAAAAAATTCACATGACCCTAGATTAAGGAGTGACTGGGAGATGAGAAAATGGACATACTATGAGGATTTTACTATTTTCAAGAAGACTGATTGTGAAGACAAGCAAAGAAACAAGTTTACAAGTGCATATTAAAATTTAAATGTAGTCACCAGAAGGACAAGAATGAAGCATAGAGATGTAAGCTCTTAGAGAAAGAAAAAAGAAATGGTCAGAAGTTCAAAGATTGTGTAAAATGAAATGAATGACCAGAGCTATATAGTAGAGAAAGATCATAAAAATGTATAATCAAGATTGATATGGTTTAGGCATGCCAAATGTATGTATGAAATGGAATAGCTCATAATCGAGGACCTGAATTACAGAACTCCTGCCATAAATGCAGACAGAATAATGATTTCTAAGGTAGTTTTTTCAGTCCTTTAGAGTGACTCCCCCATTGAGAGTTTACTATAATCCATTTCACAGACGAAGACACTGAGCTCCAGACCAAAGGACTGGTGTGTGTGTGTGGGGGGTGTAAAGTTACACACCAGCATGCTGGGAGGGGGGGTGAATTTTAAACTTGGGGATTCCAACTTCAGAACCTGCATCCTTACTACCGGCACCACTGCCTTCTGAACTAGACGGTCAACATCAATATCTCCATTGCCCTGGAAATAGAATTCAATCAGTATGATGCTGTTAATCCATCCATAGCATTGATCACTGTTGTTTATAAAGCACTTTCAAGATTAAAAGTGCTTTTTATTGTACTGTATATGTTTATTATGACTGTCATCTGAAACCTATTGCAATAAGCCCTAATGATATGTATAGATAAAAGCGTCAAAATATTCATTAACCTCGAAATTTAATAAGCTTAAGGAGATTTTGTGTCTAAGAGATGTGCAGCCTGGTTTCCAGCAATACAGTGTGATGACTTTGGCGGAATGGAAAATGAGTCCTGATCTCACCCTCTTGCTGTAACGATCAGCACAGAAGCAACTTCATCAACTAAGGATCATTAGTCAAAATCTCTTTTTGTCTGTGGTACTATACAGATTAAAATATATCCTCTTCTGCATATAAGCCCAATGGAGACCAAACAAATTGAACTACCACATTCTAGGCCATCAATACTTCTAAAACTGTAGCTTTCAAAAATGTACACTATACTCTAACACATAGTAAATCTCACTAGGGTAAATCTCTGAGCTAAGCCTTCTTTTTTATGAACTTTTCTTGTCTATCACATACCTAGTGAATTCTTTATTTAACAAACGTATCGAACATCTGGTATGTAGCTTAGGCACTAGGAAGCATCACAAATGTTGTAATTGTCAGGAAGACAGTCATGATTTCACCCTACGAGGGACACAGAGAAGTGAGCAACCAATTTCAACAGCGAGTACTAAGGGCTAAAGAAATTCTTGGTGTCTATGGTAGAACACAGCAGGGATCCCCAACCGAGGTTTGCATGGGAAGGGGCAAGGGTTGTCGGGAGGTTCGTTAAGGGAATGGCTAAACTAACATTACTCATGAGGGGCGGTAAGGCAGGTGAAAGGACTTGCAAACTGGGGACAGCAGGACAGAACAGGGCATCAATATGGCCAAATATCTGGGTGTCTGTGAGAATGTCACACACTGCAGCAGCTGGGTGAAAGGATTGGTGGTCTCAGCACCTAGCCGTAACCCAGGAGGTGAATGGATGGAGGAGTGGAACTGAAAGGTAAGTGGGTAGGAAGAGTTTGTGTAAAGCACCACATTGGGAAACTGCAGAACAGTTTCAAATAAGAGACTGGGAAAAAGATCAGCTAAGAGAACAACACAGAGAAGAGTGAGACAGTTGGCAGAGGGGCCACAATACAAATCTAGACTGGGCTGTGGCCCTAGAACTGCAGAGAGGTCTAAGAGAAGTCACAAACTAAACTGTACTCTTCTATGGATATTCTACTGATTTAGCTTATACAACTGCTGTACTTCTGCAGATAAATTAATTTTTTGGGAAAATATAGACATGATATTCTACTTTGTAAAATCAAAAACAAATACCTTCAGAGATGTTGATTTCACTACCCACACTGCTGCCATTCCAAGTCCTTGGATTCTTTTTCTGCTGAGTCTCTCCTTCTAACCATTGAAGCTGAATGGAATGCTAGTTAAAAATAATCTCTGTCATATGAATGCAGAATATTATTAAAAGATGACACTTTTAATAGCAGTGAAGTCTTTGAAAAGATTTTGATGCCCAGAAAATGAAGAGAAAAGAAATTGGAACTGTTAGGTAGACAAATCTGGGGCAGCATAGAAAACCCAAGAATGTGGTGGACAGCATTTGTTTACCAATGTGACGTGAGTACATGTGAGGACATGTGACTTTTGTCCAACAGGTGACAGCCTGTCTTTAATAAAAAAAAAAAGAGATGGAAAAACAAATGTTTAAGTTGAGTAGGAATGTCGACAGCTACCAAAATGGTTTGCTTCAGTGAAAATATTACTCTACAGTACTGGCAGAGTCTGTGACAGCTTGACTTACTGAACACCTATAATTAATATTTCAAACAAAAGGCAACATTATAGAAATATACTTCAAAGGAATCTCTGGAATGCAAGGCTTAAAACACATGCATTCATAAATTGGGCTGGATGATGAAGTTGGTGAAGGCGGAGAAAGGGTCCCCTCCCATCTATCAATGTCACCCATCCCTCCCAAGGAATCTCCTAAGTATGTGCTTCCTTCTCTCTCCTAAACACAGCGAACGTGAGACAGTGAAGAGGTGTTTTTAATGCTGTCCCTAGTCACTATGAGCTGGTCTGACTTCCGTTACTCTAACAAAAAGTGCATTTGGAGCCCCATCTCTGAGTCTACACAGATGAATTCAACCAAGTGTGCTCAAGTCTCCTGATTCTGTGACAACCCAAAAACACAGGAGTCTCATGCCCACCTGAAAGGCATTTCCCTCACCTGGCTCTCATGTCCCACGTTCTTACTCTTGTCTTTACTTTTCTATGTCATTACTGCCTGATCACTAAATTACAAGGCCACGCAGTCAATTTGCGTATTTGTTTTTCAATAATTATGGCCAAAAACTAGTACTGAATGTTAACCAAATTTATGATTTAAATCTAACCAGGAAAGACTTGAGGTTTTGCTCAGTTGTTTTGCTCTTTTGTTTTTTTTTAAAAAAAGTCACTTCCTAGCAGAATTACTTGATCTCATTCTGAGGAAAACAAATACTGGGACAGCAAGGGCATTGAAGGTCAGAATTAATATGCTTTTACTAATTAGTCTATCTGAAGAAGTTCGCCCACTTGCACCTTCTCTATAACTGCTTATAATCAGCTTTCTTTTAATGAAGTGCTGAAGTGTCCCAATTCACTAAAAATAACAAAAATAATAATAAAGCATGAATATCCTAGAAAGTCACAGAAATAAAATGTATGCTCTTAAAGAATATTGATTTTAGGGGGATTGCATTTCTTTTTTTCATACCTTGATAATTAATCATGTGTTGCATCCCAAAGTGTTTTGTAGCTTAGATATTTTGGGGAAGGTGAATACTACAAGACAAAAATGAATGACAATCATTCAGTGTCCTTGAACAGCATTATTATGGAGAAACTGCACAGAGTTCTCATCTGCAAGATACGCAACTTTAGTAATCACGTTTCTCCTGAAGGCAAATAAAGGGAGCTGCAGCCAGGTGCACGCGCATGCGCATCTCCCCCATGGCTTCTACAAAGATCTCCCCACGGCGGTTCCTGCTTTCCCGGCAGGGTCACCCGTGAAGGGAGCTTAAAAGGCTGCTGTGATCGGCATCTGAACACTACACTGCAATACGCAAACCTTCCTGCAATGATCATGGACCCAATTTTTGATAATAGGAAAAAAAAAAGTGACAAGGTGAGAAAGGGACACCTTTGGGAGTGCCAATCGGAGCAGTCTTTCAGTCGCTGTTTTTATCAGGTTCCACTTGGACACAAGCACTACATGGGAAGAACTAAAGTCTGTGTAAATCAAGTGCATTTACTCTGCACTCCTGAAAAGAATATGCATGTCCTCCCTCTCTCCCTTGGGCTTTCTCTCTCTCTGTCTCTCTTGTTCCTCTAGAGACACAGCCATACTCCCCTCCAGCTCCACAAAGCCAGTGATGCTCTGTTTGCTGCTGCTACTTTGGAAGAAAAGATACTGCTTACCCATAGCAGGACTCAAAATTATGTCTTAAGTGAATAACAGCTAATAGTTAAAGTTTCATGGGTACTAAGTGACTCGTGGAGCAGGCGGAGTGGAAAGTTCATTCCGCGGGTGGGCTGTCGCTCCCAAATTCCTCACACATCGTACAGAAGTAGAGGGGTAGATACATGGCCTTAAATTTACACTATGATGCAAATGACTGATACTGTAATAGACTCAGCCTGGAGATAGATTTTTGAAAGAACACTTGTATCAGAAAAAAGAAGGCACAAAGAGGTCCACAAAAAACTTTATCTGAATCATTCTGTGGCTCACAGTAGAAATTTACAGAATCCATCTACAATACTAATTTTAATAACAACATTTAGGACATACATTTGCATGCTTGGATTGTTCTTATATTGTTCAAAGTAAAACTATTTAGAGAAAATGTGAAAAGCGAAGGACGTTATATAAGACATTTGTACATTGCAAAAGTGAGAAATTTCATGCTAGACTTTCAACACCTTGCTCATGAGCATGGAATGTGTTATGAATGCATTTACAAATCCTATCACCCATGTGTAAAATCTGAGTTATTTTTCATAAATAAAAATACACATTACCATACATTTGTCTTTGAGTACTAACTGGTATTTCCATTCCTACTTCAGGAATCATTTTAGCTAATGCTTGAGATGTGAAATTAATCCTTCAAAATAAGTAATTGGGTATTCCTAAAATTATTAATTTTCAATATACATCATGTTGGAGATTTCTTATTAACGATTAGCTTATTAAATTTGTCTCAGAATAGAACCATTTCTCAGAATATACAAGAAAGGTGAGTTGAAGCTACAGTTTCATACATAGTAATCTAGCTTCTGGAAATATTCTGGAATTAATTGCTATGGGAAAAAATACCCTAGCCCCAAATGTCTTTAGGGAAACAAATAAGGAAATAATATGCAAAATAAATAAATATCTCTAACACTACTTAGAGCATGTTACCTAAAAATGAAAGGAATGACAAGCACGCAGAGCTTAGCAGCGCTGGGTATGCAATATTTGAGCAACAGTCATTTCACCTGCTGTTCATAGTCTTTGCTTTTGCATCGTTATCATTCAGTAACTTCCAGAGGACTGTCACGAGCTCCCCTCCCTCTCTGTGACTGAGCTCAGACTCTTACTAGGAAGGCTCTAACTCATGATGCAGCCCTGAAATTCAGCAGCTGTGGCACGCGGCCAAGCCACCCACTGGAGCCACTTTTCCTCCCTGCTACTAGGGTGAAAATATCTGCTGGGCGGGGGGCAAAGGGATGGAAAGAATGTGTACCCAAAGAAAGACATTGGAGGCTAGTTAGACACTTGGTTCTCTATTTGGGAAAAAATGTGTCTTTCCAGAAAGCAGTTGAGTTAATTTTAAAAACCTGTCCAAGTTCATTTGTAGAGTAAATTTAATGAAGTCATGATATACTTTGAGACAGTCATTTAACCTACACTGGCAACTGAACCAAAGGATCCACCCAGAACCTGATGTAGACCTGATCATTTTAAGTTAAAAGTAGCCTTAAAAGTAAGGCAAGCAACCAATCAAAAGGGACTCAGCTGTGTCCCAGAGCGTGCCTGAACCCAGGAGGTCCAATCTTCCAGGAAGCAGCAAAGCCCCTGGGAGTCACTCCAGCCCAGACTGCATCTCCCTGCCTCGTCCTTCAAATGACGTGCACTCCCAGCACATCCGTGCAGCGGGAGGCTCTGCTACAGACAGAAGGAGCCTGCTTCAGAGGCCGCTGTTTATGGCCTCACTTTTTGAAACGAGAATTTGGAAAACTTCCAGACATTGCATCTGCCCCAGCCCTTGCACCTTGGAGTGTAAGGCTGGCCAGGGAGACAGCGAGCAGGAGTAAATTTATTAGTGGTGGACGGGCCACTCTGTCTTTCGCTGCAGCAACAGTAGGTGAGCCCAGCCAAAACCTGTCTGACAGCCAGCAAACCAAGCCCGCTTCCTCTTAGCAGCCAGGCCCGGTGAGCGGAAACAAATGCTGTTTCCTGGAAGAAAGTACACAGACCAAATGTCGGACCAGGCAGGCAGCGTCTACATCCACTTGAGGAAAAATAAATTACTGTTATCAGTACATTCTTTTCTCTCATCCTGAAGAATTTTAACAGAAATGGAGCATTTTAAGGGAATTCAATGGTTCAATTTCTAACACTCAGTAATGATTTGGACACACCAGGAAAACAGAGAAGCATGCATTTATCTCAATATATCTCAGCTAAAATATGATCAATTCATTACAAATATACATCAGCAGCCTGCCTCGCTAAAGAGCAAGCTACTTACTATTTTAGGTAAAAATATAACAATGATACTTACACTGCATTTTAGATCTCAGATTCTATTTCATCATCCTTACTTATGCACTATTTTAAAGGTGAGGTATTTGCTCCAAAATTACTTTCTTATGGATTAAATGAATAAGATATCTTTTAGAGCTTATAAAATAAGCTTTTTTCTTTCCTTTGCGTGTGACACAAAGTTTTATTGAATCAGGATCTTTGCCTTTCATTCTCTATCTCCTCACACCCTAGAAGTCTATCACAGGGAATACGCTAATGGGTCTTCTGCCAAGGAAAATCTAGCATCAGTCTTCTGCGATCTGAACATGTGCATCTTCTTATACTTAGCAATCACTTTAAATGAGAAAAATGAACTCTGTGCCATGAACACTAACAGTTGTGTAGATCCATTCTGCAACAGTGTCATTAGCAACTGTAACTCACAGGGACCACAGGACTTGCATGATACCAAGAATGCTGTCAGGATAAGACAAGGAGGCAGGATTATGTACATTCATGGGCCAATTTCCTCTTATTTAAAATTGTGATAGGATTTTTTGGCATGGATTTCCATTTCTTTAAATATTGCATTAAAATATTACTTACACTAACTCTGCGACTTTTAGTGCTTTTAAATTTTATGCTTGAGGCAAGAGCCTTTCTTGCACAGTCTTGACTCAGAGAAGTTTGTTTTTCCTGAAATTAGTTTTCCCCATAATGCTTTCTGTAAAATATGAGTTATTGGTAGTGCTTTCACTAAAAAAGGAAACAGAAAAAAAAAAAGGAAGCAATGCAAACAGATACCTGTTAGGAATGTGCAACCAAATAAAGTTGCATAGCTTTTTTGTAATTCTTAGCTTTCAAGACCTCATGCACTGAGAAGCTGAGAATCTCAAACTCATCTGATCACAGGACCTGGTGAACATTATTCTGAGAAACAAGTTCTACTACATAACGTCTGAGAGCTGTCTGTAGTTTGATTCAATAAGCCTGCCTCGCCACATCCTTTGCCTTTACTTTACTCATCGCAGTTTTTCCCTCCAGAAAACTAAAAAGATGGACATGTTGACACAATCAGGCTACAGTTGCAAAAGGACTGAACTTGTATTTCTATAAATAGGGGCACAGTAGTAAAAAATTTAAAGGAATATCAGAATAACAGAGCACACCTTGGAACTTAGCACCTCTTAAATGAAACAGTGTCAAACACACTTACCAGTAAAGTCAGTACCAACTGGGTGAGTGGTGCTGGGAAATTTATAATACCCATTTCCTGTGAAACGAGTTCCTTTCATCATGGTGGCCACTGGAGCTGGTAGAGATGACTTCCTCCTTTCCAGCTGGTACAGAGGGGAGGGCCCATTTACTTCTTCAGGTGGAAACCACCTAAGATGAATGGTGGTGCTGTTGAGTCCTTTAATCAGAGGAGGCCTCAGCTGGGCAGGTGCTAAATATTAGAAAACACCAGTGACATTCCAGAACCTGACTTCCCGCTCTACACACATCCACACAGGCACTTGTGCACCATGCAACACAATTAAAATCAGATCAATGGAGGTCACGAGGATTTCTATAATTCTAAGAACTGAAACCCTATAGTTTTTCTCAAATACTACTAAATGAAATTTGAAAACCTAACAACTACTTAATTCAAAACTTCCACAATGAAATGTTTTCTTTGAAATAACCTCTCGATTTTTCTTGCTAAATAACTGGTTTTCTATATTACTGTAGTCACTGTTGTGCCCCACCCGGAATCTCTTCACCAAGCAGGTGCACCAGTGCCCCAGCCTCTGTCCCGCTGGCCACTAACTGTCCACTTCCTTGACATAGCCCCTCAGCTGAGCGGAAACTGCCTCACCAAGAGCTACAGAATCCCTAGCACAGCCTGCAGGCAATGGTCAACACTGATTGCAAAGTGTGAAGCCCCTCTTCTAAACATGACATCAGCGTGGTGCTGCCATTCACAGGGGCTGTGCAGGTAACCAGGATGATTGAAATGGGCTGTTTGGGGAAATAAGAGGGAATGTAAGATCTGAGAAGCAGTGGGCAGGGGTAAACTGTCACTGAGGCGTGCCAACTGATGGGTTATTGGGAAGAATGACCCTGTGATGTCAAATCTTCTATTTTGTCTTTAAAAAATAGTCAAGAGCCGGGCGTGGTGGCTCACGCCTGTAATCCCAGCACTCGGGAGGCTGAGACAGGCGGATCGTTGTGAGTTCGAGACCAGCCTGGGCTACAAAGTGAGCTCAAGGCCAGCCTGAATGGCATAGTGAGACCCTGTCTCAAAAACAGGGCTGGGGATCTAGCTCAGCAGTCTAAGCGCCTGCCTGGCAAGTGCAAGGTCGTGAGTTCAATCCCCGGTGCCGCAAAAAAAAAAAAAAAATAGTCAAGAAGTTATTTTTAGAGCTTTAATTTCTTTGAAACAGATTTAGGTTCCCAGCAAAATGGAAAGGAAAGTATAGATTTGATAGTATGCCCCATGCCCCTACATATCTGCAGTCTCTCCCGTTGTCACTATCACTCACCAGCAGCTTGTTACAATTGATGAGCCACATAGACGTGTCCTCATCACCCACAGTCTGCAGTGTACCCTACGGTTCACTCCCATGTTACACGCCCTATGGGAATCGTAGGTGGAATCATGCAGCAGGTAACTTTCAGATTAGCTTTTTAATACGCATGTAAGCTTCCCTCATGGTGTCATAGCCCATTTCTTTTTAGCACTAAATAATATTCCATTGTATGTATGCCATTTATTCATCCGTTCACCTACTGAAGAATCTCTAGGTTGAGTTCAAGTTTTGGCAATTAATAAAGCTGCGGTAAACTTTCTTTACACACACTTTGTTGTGTGGATGGAATTGTTCGTCTTTCTCGGGGGGAATCCCCACCATGGCTGGGTCACATGGGAAGAGCATTAAACAGCTGTGTGAGAAGCTGCCCATAGTCTTCTGCAGGGAGCAGCTGAACTGGAGGTCAGTGAACTCCTTGGGATTAGAGCAAAGCCAGTCCCAGGAGCATGAAATGCCAGCAGCAGATCATGTAAATAAGCTGACCTCTAGCTCAGTAGCATATTAGCAGGTTTCCAGCCCCTCAGTGTCCCCTACCTCCCATTAATCACAGCTCAAAGAGTGCTCAGAATGTCTCACTTTCCTTGTTCTCAGCAAAACACTGAGATTTGCACTTTCAGCCCTGTCTCACGTTTCCCCCCTTTTTACTGTGTATAAATGAGGATGCTGGGGCTGCACAGTGCGGCCGCCTCTCCCTCAGAGGCTGTGTCCTGCCTGGTCCCAGCTTTCCTCTTCCTGTGGGTCTTGTCTTTTCTTAATCTCCTTTTCCCCCTCTCAGGAACTGCTGGCCATGCGGGATGTGTGACTGTCCTCTTTGCATTCCCCCCAGCGATGAGTGAGCATTCCTGTTGCTCCAAATCCCCATCAGCATCTGGCATTGTCAGTGCTCTTAATTTTGGCAACACTAAGGAACATGCAGTGATACCTGGCTTTTATTTGTACTTTCCCCATTACGTATAACGTGAAGCTTATTTTCATAGACTTATTTACCATCTCTATGTCTTCTTTGGTCAAAAAGCCATTTTCACACATAGTTGTCAGGCTTAGAACTGATTCCCATAGAAACAACCCATCGAAACCACTCTGGAACCTTGATTTAGCAGTTTATAGACTCTGGTCCAAGCACAGAAGATGCTGGCAGCTTCACAGCCCTGAGGTAGCCAGGATCACTAAGTCCCTGAAGCCACCAGGCCACCAGCAGTGGCCTCGCATCTGAACAGGTGCCCTGAGATCTCAAGACATGGGGACTGGGCACACAGTGGGGTCCTGGGACAGCGGGGATTCTTTAGAGTTCCTAGAAGATTCCACGGGTAAAAGAAATTAAGATCTTCTGTACGACCCATGGGAAATGGAGATCAGAGTAAAGATAATGGCGAATTCAAGATAATGGCTCATGGTGGCTCACGATGCTGACTGAACATGATAGCTGATTTTTTGCTTTCACTTTTTTTTTCTTAAACAACCAAGAACAGTTGAGTTCGTGGACCAAGATTCATTCCCACACTGAGTGTGTTGGCTGGGTTTGAAAGATGAAAATGAAGAAAGGAACAAATCATCCTCACCAAGCCGATTTACTAAGGACCCAAACAGAGACCTCAGTTCACACCTGCATTTCTCGGCCGGTCCAGACAGAAACAGTGTCTGCTGCTGCCACAAACACGAATCAAGCGATGCAAATACAAGAATTCAAAACCTGAAATCATGAAAGGAAACTCACCATAGAACATCATAGAAAAATGACTATTTGTTACCTTTTAGAATTTGGCCAACTTTCCAAAGAGAAACACTTAGGTGTGATTCTACTGGAACTTTTAATAAGAATGAAAAAGGCACCAAGCAGAAAGTTCATCAACTTACAAAGATAATTAACAATTCCTCTCATTTTCTGCCACTGAAACCCATGTGACAGTTTTATTTCTATTTATTTATTTATTTTGGTACCGGGGATCAAACTCACAACCTCACACTTGCCAGGCAGGCACTTATGCTGCTGAGCTAAATCCCCAGTGACAGTTTTATTTTTATATGTGTATGAATCTGTAAATGACATATGTGATTTCTTTTAGTAGTGGCTGCCAGAATTCAACTAAATAATAGGTTATTAATGATTTTGGTCCTACGACCTATGATTCCACTTCAAAATAATCTGAAAGGAAAATAAAAGAATAAGTGAACCTGAAAGTCCTTCTCCCGTGAAGCTTGTCTTTGGAATTTGGAAGTCCGTCCTTGTGTTAAAATCCCAGCAGACCACTTGGGTATGAGTTTAGCAGAGGAAAGAGGCCTGCCAAAGATTCCCCAGTCCTGGGCTCAGGGATGCAAGCACAGGAATAATTACATCCTTTTCCACTGACTAAGTGTTTTTTGGAGGGGGGGTTGAGACAGAGACTCTGTGTAGTTCAGGCTGGTCTTGAACTCACTATGTAGCCCAGGCTGGGCTTGAACTTGTGGTGATTCTCCTGCCTTAGCCTCCCAAGTGCTGGGATTATAGGCATGCACCACCACACCTGGCTTCCATTGCCTAATTTTATTAGAAACATAAGAATGGTATTTTGAACTCTTCTGTTACATTCTCTGTGTTTCACTTAAGATTCTCCAATGTTCTGGAATATTGGTACCTGATCTTTTCATTTTAAAAAGTGCCATCTGGCCCAGTGATAAGCAAGAGATCTTTCTCCTTTCTTCATCAAGGCCGTGGGTGTATGACAGAGCACAAACCTCTCCTTGACGGCCACCACCCCTGAAAGGGGGAAGGATAAAGTGTACCCACACAGTCTTAAGAGCCCACTCACAAGCATTTCTAAGCTAAAATATAAATTGAGAAGTAAAAGCCACAACAGGAATCCCAGTAGCTCTGCAATGAAGGCACACATTGTTTTTATGTTGGCAAAAGATTATCGCCAATAAGGGCACTCTCACATTGACAGCCCACAAAAGTTAATATTGGCCCTCTCTCTTAGTTACTTTTAGGTCACTGAGACCCAATACCTGATACCCACAACTTACAGAAAGAAAGGTTTATTTTAGCTCATGGTTTTAGTCCGTGGGCAGCTGGCTTGAAGCCAGGATGGGATGACAGAGGGGAATGACAGAGGAGAGCTGCTCATGGCATGGTGGACGGAAAGCAGATGAGATTAAAGGAGAGGCCAGGAAGGGAGATCCAACCTTCCTGATCACCGCCACCATGACCTGTCTTTCCCAACCAGGCCCCATTCCTTACAGCAAGTCACCATATAATGTCCCCGTCATCCACTCACCTTCCAAAAGTCCCCGCTATGATCGTATGAGGCTTTAGGGGACTTGCAGATATAGCCATAACACCACTCAGACTCTAACAAGTCGTGGGGCTCAGCCTTTGAATTGCAAGAGAACCATCACACCAAGCCCTTAGACTGCTCTTAAGACATCAACTCTGGAGAATGAGTTGAAGTATAGTATGTTTGTATTCTTCTCCTTAAAAAAAAAAAATCCCTCTCCTACTGGTATATTGTACAGTTTCCACAGAGGAGTTGAGCAAGCTTGTGTGGAAAGGTGCACACCCTACCGAGCATTCTTCTGAGAGTTGCACTCAGAGCAGAAGGACGAATTAAGTGAAGTTGTCGATCAATTAAATCAGACGGGTCACACACTCAGGGAACCACCAAGAGAATGCAACAATGAAGGGTTAGTTGTTAGATTTTTCAAAGCAAAGGGTTTATAAATACAAACAAATATGGTCTTTAAACACTACTGAATTACAAAATAGCAAATGAAGAGATAGCATTAGATAATGAAAAGGACCCTATAGGCTTAGGGAATATATTTCACTTTCTAATTTTGATTGCTGCACATATTTTAGAAACATCACGTAAAATGTATATAGGCCTTGGTTCTTCCCTTCTACCCTATGAGAATAGATTTTCAGTTAAATGTTTTAACAGTAACTGCTGTAACCACAAAAATACATAATTACTTTAGGTTTTACAAAACAAGTTTGAACAAATGAAGACACTTTTATTACTAGCCATTTACACATCTTTCAAATTACGTATTGTAAAAGAAAACAGTTCATCCACATTTAAGGTCTATCCGGATTTGCTTAGAAATCCCCTTGTAAATGCAGAGTAGAAAAATGAATCTTCAATTCCATTGTTTCAAAGAACAGCATCTGATTTATTTTTTCACTTGGGATTAAATTATAATGGTTTTGTGTTTTTTTTTTAATAACAGTATAATCGAGGCTCTATTCTCTCTTCTCTTTATATGGATTCTGCATAAAATGCTCTGCCAATCTACATTTTTCTTTATGCAGCATACATTACTTTATAATCTGATTAATAGCATATCATAATGAATACATTTATACTTCCAAAATGTCTGTGATGTGGAATTTCAAGTGTCGCAAGATAGGAGCTGAGCAGATACTTTTGCTGATGCACAGGCCTTTTTAATCAAAGTTTTTCCTTTGTTCTCAAGGAAGAATCAGTTGTTTGCAAAGGCTACAGGGCGGAGTCGTTGAATGTGTTCAAAGCAGCACTGCCTTCCTGTTTCGAAGACTGGAATCCAGAACAACCAATTCCTCTGCGGGTCAGGGGCTCACAGGGAGCAGAGGAATACAAGACACCCTTGGACACTTTGTCAATGGAAAAAAAAATCAACTTCTCCCAAGGACATCACGTGGTGCCAGATAATGCAATTTACCAATGAGAACGCTTGTGTAGAGGCCCTGGGCTCAGGACACAATAACAAAGTTCAGATGGCAAAGCCACGATTTCCCAGCTGGCGCTGTCCCTGCTGTGACTTCGTGCCAGTCAGCATCCAGCAGAGGAAGGGTTCCCCAACACACGCAGAGATCCCTCAGTGCTGCCTTGTTGGCAATCTCTTTTAAGATGCGAGAAAAGAGAACAAAATACACTTCACTACTTCCTTCCTTGTTTACTTGTCTCCTTGGGGGAAGATACACAGAGGAGAACTGACTGAGTTCTATATGGGCTCTAAGATCCTGCTTATGGAACAAACATTGGTTAACCCATTATTTAGTTTCTCTGTTCTTTCATTGCCTCATTTATTCAAGAGTAATAGAGTTGGCACAAGCCCCGTAATCTCAGCAAACTGGGAGACTGAGGCAGGAGAACTGCAAGCCAGGCCCAGCCCTGAGCAATTTAGCAACTCAAGGAGAGAGACCCTATTTCAATATAAATAAATAAATAAATAAATAAATAAATAAATAAGATGGGGATGTAGCTTAGCGAGTTCAATCCCTAGTACCACAGGAAAGAAAATTAGACATGGCTATATGCTCAGAATCTCCTAAGGTTCAAAATTCTATGATTGATAACTTGAAAGCCATACTTCTCAATTAGCAAACCAAGAGGAGATGAGAGCCATACTGATCCCTTTAGCCCATGAGAAAGCAAGAGTCCCACTGTTTCTGACCCCGACAGTGGGCATACAAGTATTCTGATTTTCCTCTGTGCTTCATAACAGAAAGAAAGGTTAAGATCTACTGTGTTTAGAGAACTTAAGTGAATTCGAGAAACAAACATTGCCCTAACTAGTTACCATCCTGGTGATAATGATTTGTGCCTAACTTGGTGAACGAATGCTGCCTTAGTTACCATTTCAGTGACAGTAATAATTTGTATGTCACTAGGGTCCCATAAGTGAAGAGGGAAGAGGACCCTTCATTCCTGAGCTGCACACATAGTGGCAATGATGACAGCCATCACCATCCCTGAAGTCCACCATTAGTAAGAGGCAGTTGCTCGGACTGTAATTATGGCATTCTTGCTACCCAAACTTGAAGCTTTTATGGGGCTTATGCAATTAACTACTTAAATGTATCGTAACACTTGCTTCTCTGACAGCGAAGTATTGATTTTTTAATCATTTTCAAGTCTCCTCCAGCACAAATAAATGTACTACAGTTACAGTTAATGCACTGTGTACATGCATTAAACGCTTGTGTGACACAATTTATTATTGTGTGATATATAGAATTGAAGACTGGACTTCTCAGAAAGTAGCATCAGTGATCCAACACCACGATGGGAGCTACTTGTGCCCTTGAGCCTCCAAATTCTCTAACTTCAAAAACCTTTTTTAATAGGATACTTAGGCTTTCAAAAAAAAGAAGGGTGCTCAATATAAATATTTTATATATGTCAATGTGGAAGAAAATTTTAAATTGCCTACCAGAGAAGATACAGTTTATACTTTTCTAAAGGTGTCATTGTGGGATGTAGAGCAACTCGGGCCCAATGAATTTTTGCCTGTTTAATTTCTTTCCTGCATCTATTTGGGGCATATGTGTCAAAATATTTTCCCATACTACAGCCTCTGTGCAGTCAATTTTTCACATATTTTAGTTGTGTTGCATTAATGCCTTAGTACAAGACACACATAGCGAGTACACTGTAAAGCTAAGGTTGTGTTATTTTTGAAAACCTGATTTCTGTATACTATTTCCACGTGCCAAAAAGGCTGTTGGGAACTCCCATGAAGTCACGTAGCTAAAAGCAGCCCCAACAACTGAGGGCATTCCATATTCCACAAACATGCCATTTCCTGAGGAACGCTCACACCCTCAAACTTGAAGTTGGTGAGTAAAACGCAGTTAATTTTGTTTTGTTAGAAATAATATCATTTTACTTTTAGCGTCCAAGACAGATGCCAGCATTTCACTCCGAACAGATGGTAATTCTATCTAATAGTGCATCTCTGTATTAGTGAGGTCTGTTGTGTATACAAACAGTAATAAACACTAGGTAAGGATCAAAATAAATTTTAATTGTTGACATTAAATCCTGGCAACCACAGTTCTAAGGCTGCGATACCCCTTTTCCAAGTCTGTCAGGCCTTTCTGATCTAAGAGTGCCACAAAAGCTTGTCCCAGAGCTGCCAGATTCCAGTTCCAATAAAAGCACGTTTGCACACTCCCAGTTACGGCTTTCCACCAGGATAGCTGTTTGCACACACTGACATAATTCTTCACGAATGACATGGGACCGGCGCCCTGCCTGTGTAATGACCTGCCTGTGGTTTTTTTCGAATGCTCCTGAAGGACCAAACATTTAATTAAGAAGCCCGTATAAAGTGGTACATCCAATTGTTACAGTAGAGGCCACAGTACCATCACAACCCCTTTCTTGCCCTGCTAAGTACAGATCACCCACACAAGTCACTTAACTCTACTTGCCACACTAGACATTCCTAAACTTCTCTGAAATTGACATCCTTTCCTCTTCTTGTTTGTTCTGCCCCGGTTTGAAGGATTTCTCTGACAAGCACAACTACCATCAGCTGTGCTTTCAATAGGCTTGCTGGGGATCAAGAATGCCAACAAGCATAGATCTGGTTTCAAAATGCCTCCAGCGATCTGGTGTTACAAGGAGTAACCTCAATTTATTTGGGGAAGCTGCCACGTTTTTAAAAAATCATTTACAAAAAAAACAGTTTGGCATTCAGGTGACTGTTCAATAACAAACATGCTTTGCAATCATATTTCTTTAAAAAATGGATGTATTTTTTTAATCATGAAAAATATATTGCTTCCACCATATGGGACAACCAACGACTCACCAACCGATTTAAGATGCAGCATATTGAGCTGACCATATGTTACAGTGCTGTTGAATGGCTGAGTGATTCATGCCCGTCACATTCTAGTATATCAATTAAAGCTCCTTGAAGTCTGCATGATTTGTGTCTCTGTTATTAAACCCTGCTAATTCATCCCACTTACACATCTGTTATAAATCTCTAGGAGTGCTGCATGATTCATGGCAATCTGTGAGCACGCTACAGCAAATTCTTCTCCTTGTAATTAACAGTAAATTGTTTTACTGCCATGCAATGAATTTTTCAGTTATATTGCAAATGAACTCCTAAATGTGCGGTTCTTTCCTAAGAACTGACTTATATCATTAGGCAATTAAAAAGTATTGCTTTGAACCAAAAGCTTTTAATCAAGAGAAATACAACTTAAACATTGCTTAAGAGCCATGGAAATTTGACATGGTGGTTAGAAGTGTAAAATAATTTCTGTTGAAAGAGCAAAACAAACAAACAAAAACCCTTCCATAGACTCGGGATTTTGCTGATACCAGCCAGGACCCAAGCGCTGCCTGAAAACACCAGGTGAGACAAGTTTTTGCACAGATACTGTTTATCTTACAAGTTACTTAAATCATCTGTCATTACTGGATTTCGCAGGCCGCTTTACACTTCTCTAATTGTAAAATGGTGCCTTTATTCTTGAAATAAATAATTGGATAATTAGCCAAGTTGAATCATCAGAGGATTCCAGCGCCGTTCAAGTGTTCTTGTCAAAGGTGAAGCAAATTCATTTCAGCTCCCCTCGGCAGCTCTTCGAAAAGGCTTTGATTTTTTTTTCCCACTTTCTTGGCAGCGGCCTCGGATTCATGAGTCCATACATCAAGTCAGTAGTTTAACAACAAATGGAATTAAATTCAAAGAAGGGAAACTAATTGAAGGACAGCAACAAAAGTGTTTGGTAATGTGCTTTTTAATATGGCATGCCACATTTGCATGATAATTTTTCCTTTTTAGCATGGAGCAGAAAGTGACTAGCTTAATGAGGGATTATTCAAGACAGGAAGAACAAAATGCATTCATAACTAAGAACAAAGATTGTATTATGAGACGAAAACAGGCAACCTCGGAGAAGTAACTGGATGATTGGTTTATGCATTATGAATAAAAACGTAGAAAAATATTTATATTAGTATTCACTAATGACTATATATACAAGATTGTTGTAATTAAAATTATAAATTAACATATTAAGAGTGCTGGTTTAATCACTCTGGGTCCTATTCACAATGAAAAGTCTTATGTACCTGCATGCAAAACAATGTGTGTTTTCAACCCAGCAGCAAACAGACTATGCATTTCACTTTGGAGTGCAAGGGAAAATGAATGCACCACTATTACTAGCTTAACGGGGGTGGGGGACCCTAAACTTGTCGTGTGGAGGTCACTCGACGACAGGCGAAAGAAATACCACACTGCTCCTTCCAGAGTGACTTTCCAAACGGAATTGCTGAAAGAAAAGATTTAAATCGGGCTCAATTTGCAAAAGGGAGAAATGTGCAAATTTCCTAAGTTAAAAGGGTAATCTTTTTAAAAAGATGAGAAGGATTTTAAAAGGGCCCAGTTCATCAGCTCATTACTGGCATCCAACCAGAATCCACAAAAGCCACAATGACCCTGATTTAGGAGAGATGGGCAGCTCCCCTGGGGAGAATACCTCCCTAAAATCAGATTTCAGACTTGTTGCAGGCACCAAAATCAAAGGATCAAAATCATAGCTTAAAAATAAAAAATCCAATCATAATTCTCAAAATTTTTGATGAAACAACCAGATAAAAGTTTACAAGTGTCTTTTTTGTTTGTACAGCTAAGATTTAAGGAGGCAACATATTGTGTAGGATTTAATGCTTTGAAAAGGCTGAATACCATTTCCAATTGGCAGCGCTTTTTTTCAGAAGTGTTGAAAGGTCAATGGCCTCTTTTTTCTGACAGCGAGCTCATCACACTACATTTGACTTAAGTTTCCTGCAAATCCATTGCCGTTCAGTGGAGTCATACGTCCCTTCCAAAATGGAAAAGCTGTCACCAGAAACAATAAGAGCAGGAGGGATCACGCAGTTGCAGGCCAACTCTTATTTTCTCCCTACTATTATTTAATAGCATCAGCCTTCACAATGCTTATTTCTATAACTTAGTATCTCTAAGTCTCAGCGAAATATTTAATGTGGGATAGTTTTAGGAAAAAAAAAACTATTCAGGTATGGAAAATGAAGGAGTCAAAAAGGATATCAAATCTATAACTAGTGGGTTTTTTTTCTTTTTGCATTCAAATAAAAACAAGTAAGTTTCTTCTCACTGATCTGAACGCACCTGAAAATGACTACCTTATATATAATAAATCCAATTATTATACAAGCAAACATTATTTTCCCTACTATTGCACATAAATGACTTTACTGTCTGCTTGGCAAAGGCAGAATCAGATAATTCTGAGAAAACATATCAGGGCTTAAGACATAAACTTTTTCCCCTTTATAAGCCACTAAAATCATTTTTCCTTTTGAAAAGAAAGGGTTTCCACTGGGAATAGCAGTTAATGCAATTATTCAAAAGCAGAAGCTCGGTAGATGGGGAGTTAGGCCAAGACCTGAAGAGCCACAGCCTTGAAATTCCGCATCATTTTCTCCAGCTCAAGTCCCTGTGCCCCACTTCCCACTGGGGTCCCCCGGAGCCATCTCCCTTTACCAACATTTCTCCCGCTTTCCCTGCAGCATGTGGCACGGTGGCCCCTTCCTCCTGCTAGAATTCTCTCCTCCTGTGTGTTTTGTGGCAGTCCCCCCTCTCCTCTCCCTGACTCTGGCCATTTCTCGCTGTCCCCTTCACCCACTCTTCCCTTTGTTCAGAAATGTAAGCCTTCACCGAGGTGATCACCTCCGAACTTCTATTTTGTATTTTCTCTGCCTTCGCTAATTCGTCATCCTCCACAGCTTTCTCGTCAATCTACTAAAGATAATTACTCAACGGGTGTCATTTCTAAGTTCCAAATTTGCTTCTTATGTCCCGGTTATATTTTGATCAAATGATCAAACAAACTCATGGGTTTATTTTCCCCTACAATCTTCCCTCATTTCTTTCCCATTGTGTTCAGCGGCAGCACCGTGGTTTGTACTCTTAGGTATCATCTTCGACTCTTCCCTCTTCTTACCCTGCGGCTTTCTGCTTTCCTCTATGAAATCACTCCCTTCCCTTCTTGCGGTCGGCACTTCTACTTCTCTGACTGACTCCCTGTTGCCTCTAAGAAAATGACGAAGACTCCAAACCCTCTCTTCGGATCTCTCCTGCTCTCTACTGGCAGAGAAGTCTTCACAGATCCCAGCAGTACCAAGAATGGTCATCTTCTAAGAGTGACCAGCACGTGGCATTATTTATAAATCAGCAAATACCGAGGAATGTCATTGCCGATTGTTTCCACTCCATCTGTCAGGTCATTTCATGAGATAGTTTCCCAGTCTTGCACATCGATGACACCAATCTCATTTTCTCTTCCCACACCTTTCTTTTAACCTTCCCCACATCCCTGAGCCTAGAACCATAGGGCATTGGTCCTACTTGCTAGATGTCAACTTCTTTATCAAAACACTGCATGAGTTATCTTGGACTCCTCCAAAGTGCTTCCAATGTGAGACTTTCAATAGATGCTTACTGAATTGAGCCTCCACACGAGAAAAGGTCGTGATGATGTATTTGGGGCACATTACTTAGATTGCAAACAGCAAATTTGATACTTCTAGTTTTGAGACACATGAAATGGACATCACAACTCTGAATGACATACTTCTTACAGAAATAGAAATGTGCTTTCAGACTTTAAGTTCTTCTAAAGTTTATGTTATAATAAACTTAATTTCAGGACTGGGGATTTAGCTCAGTGGCACAAGCGCCTGCCTGGCAAGTGCAAGGTTGTGAGTTCAATCCCTAGTACAAAAAAAAAGAAATGGTCAATAAATCTAATTTTAGGACTCTCCATTGCTATAGATATGCAATAATAATATTAGAAAACTACAGCTGTACAATAAACATCTTGATTTGGTAACACTAAAAATTCTATAATTTACTCACTGAATAATAAAATGAATAATAGTCATGAAAATAAACTTTATTGAGAATTTATTCTGTGATGAGCACCACTTTAAATATTTTATATGCATTAGCTCATTTTAAGACTCATGAAAACCTTATAAAATATACCATTATTATTTATAAATCAGAAAACGAAGCAACAGGGGTTAAATCATTCACTTGAGGTCACACAGCTAAATGGCACACAGTAAATGGCGGAATCCAAATTCAAACATTTTCATTCTGGCTTATTATTTTTCCTTTAAATATATGTTAAAAGGTAAATAAAGCACAGGGGGAAGCAAAATTACTTGTCATTCCACAAAATTTATACGAGTAAATTCTTATTTTCCAAAGCTAACTGATGTTCACATCTGATAGCTTTTAGAGGATGAGACATGTCTGCATCCTGTTTTCCAAGGATAAAGGGTAGATAGAAAATTCAGAAGACCAAGAGAAGTCTTTCTTGTGGTCAGGGGTGGCCTGAATTCTTCTCACCAGTAGCTAAACAGAGCAGCACACAGCTGCCCAGGAATTCATTGCTGCTATCAGTGAGGGTGAGGGTAGACAAGTGTTATCACTAGTGCCTGGGGCAGGGACCATCTGCCCTGCAGACATTTCTCTTCCTTTCCTCTTTCTGTCTCCAGGATCCTGCTAGTCTCTAAACTGGGCATGCCTCTCCTTAGTTTCTTTCTACAATATACTCAGCACCTGCAACTTAAAGGAAGAGGAGCTTATTTTGGCTCATGGTTTTCAGAGGATTCAGTCCATGGTTGATCAGCTCTAAGGCAGGAACAGCATGCTGCAAGGGCATGGTAGAAGAAAGCTGCTCACTCCAGGACAGTCAGGAAGCATAGGAAGAAAGGAGGAGTGGGGTGGGAGATGCACCCTCCAAAGGCACATCCTGCCGGGCCTCACCACCTATTATCAAATTCAGCCACAAACTCACCAATGCTCAGTACCCTGATGAGTGTAGCTCCAGCACCAGGAATGGTATTAGGCACTGGTTTTACCAGCACTGGGAGGAAGCTTATAGCAAAATCTTAATAGTGGCTATCTAGTCACACCAAGTGACTTCCTGTCCTGTTCCTTCACATGGTTTGGGCTGATCACCCTATGCCCTCATCTTCAACCTACCTACATCTTCAGCTTGTGCTATGTCACTGTTTTCCCTTTCTCCAGCCTGAAAGATTGTTTCCACTTTTAAATTTCATCCAAAGTCATGCCAGTTTTTCAAATAAGACGAAGTCTCTCTTCTATTATTCCTATTCTGTAACCCTTGAATGACACAGAATGTAAAAATAGTCTTATCGGAAAACTAGGCACACCATAAATGACAGTACAAGCTAGGAACTCCACAAATGTATCCACACATCTGAAATCCATAGAGATTAAATACATAGCTACATAAAATTTTAGTCATAGAAATAATTAACCATCATTTCACGGAATTTGTGAGTCATTCTCATTAGTGGAAAATTGGAACAAACAAAACTACTTGAGTGAAATAATTTATGCCTAACAAGTTTTTCTATAACTAGGGGGAAAATTTTAATAGAATTAGATCTATTAATATTATGATGACAACATTTGGGAAGGAGATCTATGAGATGTTTTTAGTTAAATACAAGGTGTGATCAAAAATACAGTGTACATTTGTTTAAAATTTTTAAAAATTCTAACAAAAGAGACATTGTCATTAATCCCCCTTTAAAAACTTCCCATTGTTTCTAACACATTTATCTCATTATTTTTCCTACTTTTGAAGCAGTTCTGAAAGTTCTCTTTTGTGAGTATATTCAGTTGCACTGTTGTGGCTGCCTTGATGTCTTCACTAAATTAGAAACATTTACCTTTCATGATCATTTTGATTTTTAGAAGGAGCTAGAAGGCACATGATACTAGACCCAGTGAATAAGGTGAGTGAGGACACACCGTGATGTTTTACCAGCCTGCCTTTCCGTGGGGTGGCCCTGCAGAGCAGCATTCGCTACCTTTTTTATCACACCTTCTGAAGACACTCACGAAGGAGCACTTTCAGCACTGCTTTGGAAAGTGACAAGAATAATGGCATAAGTGTGCGTGAAGTGGGATGGAGTATTCTAAATAAAATTAATGGCAATATGTCATTCATTGCAATAAATTTTTAAACTGTCACCTTATTTTTCAATCACCTCTCTGAATGTCCTTTCATTATTTCTTAAAGATAACAAATTAAACCTTATTGGATTGCTTACAGAAATGCCTTGATTTAAAAACATAGCAAGCACTAAGTTACTGGATTAAGTAGGTATGAGCACTACCTGCATTCGGATCAGTATAAATCTAGCAGTCTCTAGGTAAAACAAACCAAAATGAACAAACCATTTCCTACTCAGACTATGATAACAAGTTTTATTTAAAGTTTATAAATGGAGGGGCTTCTTATTAATTATAAATAAAATACTAAGTAAGTAACAACCTCAAAAAAGGCAAAATAAAATGTCAGGGCAATCCTATAACTTCTGGCTATGTTCATGGGACAGGAGTGGATAGGATCGCAGTACCATCCAAAGAAGCTTTCCAAACACTTCTCACAACCGTCACAATGCAGCTAGGACCCAGGTTGGTGCCCAGACCCTGGACTCATGGTCCCTCTGCATTTAATTCTTATGGAATGGCTGAAATGCAGGGCTCCTGGGCACTTCTCACACTTAATTTTTGTTTGTCTGTTTATTTAGAAATATCAAGGTATTCATCAATCAGGCTTAGTGAGGGAGTAGCCGAGAACAGAAAAGACAAACGTTAAGTCCTCAGTAGAGAGCCTTTATAGGCATTTGTTTATAAATATAGGCTATATTTTTCATGTCCATTGAAATATGCTTACCTGCTGCTAAAGTCTGCCCTGCTCCGGAAGCACTTGTTACACAACCAATTGAATTGCAGAGGGAAACAGTGAACGCATACATCCTGTAAGGCTTCAGTCCTGTGACGACACAAGAGAGCTCCTGGGACTGTGCCGTGTGCAGCAGCTTCAAGGCAAGAAAGAGTAAGAATGGTCAGGTAATAGATAATCGGTGACAAAAAGCAAGATCTTGGCAGGCAAAGTTCCATGAATTCAGAAAGAGGGAATTATCGCCAGCTACTATTAGGAAAGGGACCTTTTTTTTTTAAAGAGTCTCAACAAGCCAGGATTTAATTGATAATTGTACAATCACACTGTTTTATGAGGTAATAATCCAGTTCCTGAGTAGATAAATGAGAAAACCAAGTTATTGCCTCATAAAGCAGCATGGTGGTGTGGTTATTGTCACCAATGGTAGAGATAAAGATGGCGACATTGTCATTGTTACTGTGCAAAAGTCCAAACAAAACCACGGGACTTGGCCAAAAGTGACCCAGAGTAGGAATGCCACATGCTATTTGATGGCACCAGAAGAAGATGATGTTGCTGTTAACATCAATCCCGTCATTTAATTTTTCGCAAAAAACCACAGAAGTAAAAGGGAAATAAAGATGAAACACTACCAGGCATCTGCATGAGGTCAGTTCTCAATTATCTTTGCTGCACAAATTAGCACAGGCGGGTCAGATCAAATAGCTACATTTTTTGAAATATTGTCTTAATCAAGCACTTGCAATTGAAAATAGCAGATTTGAGCAAAGGAGCCTGAGAGGAACTCCATAGCCCATAAACAAGTAATTACACAATCAGCACTGAGAATCGATCTCATCGTCATAATAACAAGTGATCAAAGAAGTCATGGAATTTTCTTAGGCAGGGGATGCAAATTCTATTTAGCCAAAAAGTCATTAAAGTGTAGAACACCAACTATGAATATAAAATTATTTTACATAAGGCTACTGATATACACTTGTATACCATATAATCACATTTTGGTCAAAAATAGACCAGACTGATTGCGTTTTTTATGGCGGTCCCTTAAGATGATAATGGACTGGAAATACTTCTATTGCCTAATAAAGTCACCATTGTAATGTGATAGCATAATGAATTACATGTTTGTGGTGATATTAGTGTAAAGAAACATGCCAGGTGTGGTGGCACAGGCCTGTAATCCCAGCCCTTGGGAGGCTGAGGCAGGAGGGTTGCTGGGAGTTCAAGGCTACATAGTGAGCTCAAGGCCAGCCTGTACTACATAGTGAGACTCTGTCTCAAACAAACAGACAGACAGACAAAACTGCTGGGCTGCCAGTGGTATAAGAGTACAGTCCATAATTATGTATCACACTTAATACTTGAAAATGGTGACAAGTGACTATGTTACCAATTTATGTGTTTACTGTACTATAAACTTAATCATTACCTTAAAGTATACCATTACTATATAGTCCACCATTATCTTAGAGTGTTGCATGTAAAATACCTAGTCCAGGGGGAAGACTCCAATAAAGGCTGCTGTCAGTATTAAAAAAAATAGTATACTATAAACACTCCTCAGTCATCTCACGGTTACCATGTTTCTTGATTGCATCAAGACACCGCATGGAGAAGTTGATTTACACCATTTGGATTTGTGTAGGTTCACTTTGTGGTATCTGCACAGTGAAATCTCCTGATAATATGTTTCTCAGAACATACCCCTGTCAGTAAGTGACACATAACTGTACATCCATATATAACGATCTTCCATAAATAAACATAAATGCAGATGATTATAAAGTTTTGTGACATTAGGAGTAAAAATGTTTTTGGTATTATCGTTGCAGGAATTTAAAAAAATCATATGGAATATTTGCCTAGGTATTTAAATTAAAACTTCACAACTTACAAAGACAACAGAAAACAGTAAAAACAAAAATAAAACAAAACACCCAATTATAAATACAGGACAAAGCATAACAAGTAAAGATCAAACAACAATTATAACTGTAAATTTACCTTAAATATCTTAATAAAGCAGATGAATAGACTAAACTGTTTAAGCTAAAAGATATGTTTTGCATTAATTATATTTTTACCATGAGATAACCACAGATGAGTCAGCACATATATAGACTAAAAGAAAAGTACAAGGGATCATAAATTAGTAACTTACTTTTGCTTTGTCTAGTATAAAAAATAAAATGTAGTGTTACATATATGCTCTGCCCAATAAAATGTCTTAGAAAAACATGGCAAGCCCGTTACTAGTGAATTGAAGTCTTCCAAGTTTTCCTGTCTACCAAAGTCCCGAGACCCCTTGGAAGCAGGGTCTTTGCTCATGTAGTTAGCTAGGTCATCCTGTATTTAGGGTTAACCTTGAATCCTCTGGCCACTGCCTTCGTAGGAGAAATGAGGATGCACAGGAAAGGTAGGTGAAGGCCTTGTGACAACAGGAGCGGAGGATGAAATTCTGTCTCCAGAAACCCAGCAGTACCGGCAGCCACTGGAAGCCAGATGGGGCAAGAGAGGGTGCTTCCCTAGGGGGTGTAGAAAGAACAGGGCTCTGTGCACCCCTTCGCCTCAGCCCTCCAGCCTCCAGAGCTCTGAGAAGAAAGCATTATTGTTTTACGTCACTCTGCTTATGAAAATTTGTTATGGCGTCCCCAGGAAATAAATACCAGGGAGGGACCAAGATCTGACCACTGGAATCAATTTGGGAAAACCTCCAAGGTCATTTCGGCCCTGGCACTGCCCACAGTGTCCACTGAGGCCACTTTTACAACTGTCTGATGGTTCCATTCCTTAGTCTGCTCAGTCCTGCTCCTCTCACTGCTTTGCATGTGCTGCTTCTCAGCGCGCCTCCGAGAGACCTGAACATAGGAGGACAGGGCACATCTCCTGGGGACCTGACGTGCGACAGCAAGGTCAGGAGCGAACCCAGGAAGGGGACGCCCCAGCTGGCTGCCCAAGGACCTCAGTACAGGAAGAAACCAGAGTGCAGGGCCACAGCAGAGGTCTAACTGCGACCTTGAAACTCCCGTCGGTGTCGGACTCCTAACTATGAGGACTTTTTTGGGGGAAGTTGGAATTATAAGGACAACAGAACCACATGGCTTTTGCTGGTTGTTATTAACACATTCAAGAAAGATACAGACAATCTGAAGATAATTAACTCCCAATTCCAGACCAACTGTAAAAGGCTCCTTATCAATAATGTCACATGAAATAGATCAGATAACCCAGAAACAGCGGCTATGGACGGGTCTGATAAAGCAGGGGCTCCAGCGAGTGGCAGCTCAGGTTTCTAAAAGTTAAGGGATGTGCCGCATGGGCGAAGGGTTTAGGAGTCCGAGTCATCTGAGACATGCTAGCACACCCACTCCAAAGTGAAAGAAAACTACAGGAACTTCCTGCCACCGCTAAGAAGGAAGCACGATGTCCGGCAGTCCTCTCCTGATTCTAAGGAGCGCACTGCACACCTGGCTACTTCCCCATGCTTGTGATCAAGTGACACGGAGCACTGTCACACTGAGGGTCTCCCGGGTCAGGAAAGGGCTCTGCCCAGATCCACGCTGAGGTACAGGCGGATGAGCCATTCAGGGCATAAAACTTTACAGAGCCTATTGTGTTACAGGCAATGGTGATGGGGAAAAGTAGTCTCGGAAAGAGACATAAAATAGGACCCTAGGTGATGTTTTGTTGTGTTTGATTTTATTGTGTGTGATGGTATGGGCAGCTATTTAGAAGAAAACCAGAGACATTATGGTAGCCACTGTTGATTTCCTGTTGTCTTGTTTTGAAGTCCTGTGTTGCTTGCATTGTTCTGTTCTGATTTGCTTTGTTCTGTTCTGTTTTGTTTTATTTTGTTCTCTTTAAAATAAAGTAAAAATTTAAAAAAAACAGGATCCTAGTAAGGCCATATTGTGAGACGGAAACTCTATGCCACTTGCGGGACACTCCTGCCATGGCACTGGGCTTCTGTTAAAGCAGAGCAGGTGACCAGGAACCCAAATGACGCCGTAGTCAGAGCTACTTTCAGGAGTTGTGTTTTCAGACACACCAAGTCTTAGAGTCAGGTGCACTCAATAGGAATCCATCCTAAGATCAAAGGGAACACCTGGGATTAAGTACAAACCCGACCACGAAAACTCAGGGGGTCCCTCAGGACCTCCAAGGGGAAACACTGAGTTTAATTCACAGATGTGTTGGTGTCTCGGTGTCTGCCGCAAGTCAGAATAGGGTGGGTTCTGTTCTGTGGCCCCACTGAGAAGGTCCTAAAGAACAGCAGTGAATAAAAATATCTTCTCAACAGGCAGAACTCGGGGCAGTGTGCCTGCTCGTCTAGTTTACTGGAAAAAGAAGTGCCTGGGGTTGGATATACGTGGACTCTCCAGGGAGGCAGCTTCATACATGAACCATGGGGAGAAAAGAAGACTAGAAAATCAGGAACATGTTGGAAATGGGAATGAAGTATAAGATCTTCTTATCTCATATTAGCGCCCACCAAAGAAAAGAGTAGGTCCCTCAGAAGAGACACAGGACAGACAAACACACAGACTGGCTCACTCCGGTGACCCCGGCAACCTCTGTCCTCGCCCACTCCCACCCTGATAGGACAGGCTAGGAAGACATGCTACATTAGCCACATGTATGACCTGGAAAGAACAAGAACCTGTCATCTCCCGTGACTGTCCTGCATGTCAGGTGACCTAATTCAGGGGCACAGCAAACCCTCAGTCACTGTGAGCAGTCACAGTGGGTTTCATTTCTGCTGGGTGGAATGGAAGCTGCAAGAGGGCAGTATGTGAGTATACAACCAGAACCTTGAACGTGTTCATAACATCTGTTGTAATAGATGATGAGCTATTTTTTTCTAAAGAATGGAAATAAAGATTTAATTAATTCTCCAAAAGAATTCATACAACATAAATATCCATAAATATTGTGGATTGTTTAAGTAGACTATTGTGTGTCTAAATAATACAGAAGAAATAGCTACTGAAAGTTTGCTTCTTGCCAAATATTTAAGGATAGGTGGAAAAAAGCAGGTCTTATGAATTAAAATTATGTCAACTTTGTCTCAGTGTATGCTTATATTAGAAAAAAAAACAAGTGACATGTAAAAAAAACAAGTGATGTGTCTAAAAAGCACAATGCCCCATTTAATAAATGCTTAGGAAGAATTCTGTTACAGAATCCTGCAGATTCAGAAAGTGTCAAATGAAGCCATAATTCAATTCTGAAAAGTAATTGTTTAAAAATAATGGTACCTGTTGCAACATCACCAGAGAAGTTTGCTGAGGTGACTGTTCAGAAACCAGACTGATGTTGTACCCCAC